>OY720441.1:10558733-10804753 GCA_963082915.1 Dolichopus griseipennis
AGCCATATCATTTTCTAAAATTTTACGAAATAAAGCCATATAGTAAAATTGATACAAATTCTAACACTAAAATGAAAAGAATGGTATAAGAATTCGGATACCTAATTCATTCAAAAAATTAATAAGTTCCTAATTTTTTTTAATACACTGTAATAAAACATGTTAAATAATATTATATTTTCATTACGGGGGCTGCCGCCCCCAAACCCCCGCTAACTCAATTATTGAAGCTAGATTTTGAATCCAACACTAAAATGAAAAGAATGGTAAAAGAATTCGGATACCTAATTCATTAAAAAAATTAATAAGTTTCTAATTTTTTTAATACACTGTAATAAAACATGTTAAATAATATTATATTTTCATTACGGGGGCTGCCGCCCCCGAACCCCCGCTAACTCAATTATTGAAGCTAGATTTTGAATCCAACACTAAAATTAAAAGAATGGTATAAGAATTCGGATACTTAATTCATTAAAAAAATTAATAAGTTTCTAATTTTTTTAATACACTGTAATAAAACATGTTAAATAATATTATATTTTCATTACGGGGGCTGCCGCCCCCGAACCCCCGCTAACTCAATTATTGAAACTAGATTTTGAATCCAACACTATAATGAAAAGAATGGTATGAGAATTCGGCATAGCTATTTCATACAAAAAATAATCAACCCTAATTAATAAATATAAATATTCTGGAAAAGGGGGCAATCCTGGTTTTGAATCCAACTCTAAAATCCCTCCTAATTGAGAATCCCACATATACACATATATAAATATTCTGGAAAAAGCGTAAAACCCTGCTTTTGAAACCAATTCTAAAACTCCTTCCTAACTATTTAAATAAAAAAGTTTGGAAAATTAAATTGCTTCTATTTTCACAAATAAAATTACTTCTGATTTTGTAGCCTAAGGGCCTTTCTAATTATATTTTTACATACATATTTAAATAAAAAAAATTTTAAAACTTTGAGGTTGTCACCTCCAAAATCCCTTAAAACAAATTGTCAGAACCAAACTCAATATTGTATCCAAACCTAAAATGCATTCTTACATTTTTAAATTTGCCAAAAAGGCAAAATAAATTTATGACAAATAAAGTATGAAAATGTATTTTTTAATAAAATTGTTGCGTCATTTTTGCATTTATGTTCTCTGGTGGGGCTATTTGTCAACATATGCCATACTTATTATATACCGTTGGAAAGAGTTTTAAGAGACCTTTCTAATGGTATAATAATAATACAGGGTGTTTTTGAAAATTTCACAGTTATAGTAGTTTTTTTGAAAGTTGGATTTTTTTTTTTTTTTTTTTTAAATTTTCACTTTAAATTGCAATATCTCAAAAATGGTAGCACCGATCCAGATGAAACAAGATGTTTATGAAAGACAATATCATGCCCTACAATATTGTCAGATGTTGGTTCCAGTTTATGGACTAACAGGAAAAATATAACATTTTAATAAAAATGCTACAAAATTTTAGGAACATTTTGTAATGCATTTTTCGACCACTAGATGGCGCCATCGCCACTAATGGTATATATATTCGGAAACTTTGAGATATTTAGTACCGTTATGTGATGACGTCATCTTGATAGCTCACAACCCCTTTGCGGAAGTTTTGCCTAAAAATTTTAGAAAGTTATTGAACAATTGACTCCTGTAATTCAGCAGGATGGATTCGTGTATATTAATTAAAACGAATTGGTGAATGGTGGTATGAGTATTATTGCTGATATTGCACACTCCTGCTAAGATTTTTTCATGTAAATATAAAGCTCTGGCGATTTAAGAAATAGTTACAAGAGTCGCAAAGAATTTTGTGAGATGTTGGATAAAAATCTTAGTTAATAAAAAATACAAGTAAAATATATTATTTATTTTTAATTTATTTATAACTTTACATATATAAATAAATATAATTTTGACTTATGAATAAGAACAAAAAAACATTTTTTTTTTTGTTAATACTGTGTATATAAAACTATACATTATAAATTAATAATAGTTAAGTTAGAATATAATTAAATATAAAAAAAAAATATATTTTATATAAAATGTATAAAGGTATAAGTATTTTAAAAATTAAATAAAGCTACCATATATTAATTTAATAACAATATCATCTTAATATCTATTATAAGTATTTCATATAATTAGTTTAAGATTCAACATTTGATCACTTTCTTACATTATAATTTATTGCAAAAAATTTTTTAAATTCAAAGTATAGTTAATATGTAAAAAAAAAAATATTAATATTCTAGAAAAAAATTATTTTAATAAGTACATACTTATAAATTTTTTCATTAATATTTTTCAATTTTTAAATCATTTTTATTATCTTTTGAGGTATCATTACTACTTTGTGTATTATTTTGATTTTCTGAAACCTTATTCATTGGTGCTTCTGGATCCAGTTTCTTATACAATTCACGAATTTTTCGATTTAATTCAGTTTTTGGTGAATTCTTTTGACTAGTACTAGGGCTTGATGATTCATCTGGTATATTTAATCGTTTACTATTATCAATAGGAATATGATTTGGTTTTGGTGAATTACGTGGTGAATTTTTTATTACAGATAATTCACCAGTATGTGGAAATCTTGGTATTTGCGGAATTGATTTTAATTTATCACCCATAGTTTTATTAGATTTATTTGATTTATCTGATTTATTTGATTTATTATCATCAGATTCATTACCTTCTGATATACGATCTGGTATTGAAACTTTTTCTAAACTATCAGTATCATCAGGCATATCAGCAATAGCTTCTTCTAATTCATCAAAATTGTAAAATATTTTTAAATCAATTTTTGCACCTTCAAATACAGCCGATACATGTGGTTTTAAATTATAAAAGAATATTTTTTGTTTTCTACTACCAAAATCATCTACCAATGTACTAATAACTTTAGCTGCTGTAAAATCTGCACCATAAATATGCGAACAATCAATAACAACTGGTAAAGTTGATCTTAAGCCTTGTTTATTAATTTCATTACGAACAAATTCTACAGATGGGAATATCAAACAACGATCTGGTGTTAATACTAAATACCTATGACCATTATCAGTCTGGAAAAAAAAAAAAATGATTGCATAAATTAAAAATCATATTTCAAGGAAGCCTTTAAAAATTTATGAAATTGATTTTACTTACCACCATGAATTCAAGACGTAATTTTGGTCTGGCAGCATGATACAAAATAAATACTACATTAATACCGATTCCAACTAAAATTCCCATTTCCAGTGGCAATACAAGACAAGCAATAAATGTTGAAAGTCCAGGAATTAAATCAGATCCTTAAAAAATAAATGAACAAAGAAATAATAGTATGTAATTAAGAAAAATTCTTTACATATAATTATAATAACTTACTTTTGCTTCTCCACATTGGTTTAATAACTCTGTATTCAACAGTAAAAATAACAGCAGCAATAATAATAGCTGCTAATGTTGCTTTTGGAATATAGTAGAAATATGGCGTCAAGTACATCAATGCTAATATAACAATAGCACTGGTATAAAGATTTCCCATTTGAGTTCTTACACCACTTGCATTATTTACAGCACCTGTTTAGAATTGAAGAAGAGTATAATAAGAAGTTTTCTTGTGAAAGTCAAACAATTTAATTACATACCTCTTGCTAATGCACCTGAACCTGGATAGCCTTGAGCAAATGAATTGGCAATATTTGCTGTTCCAATAGCAATCAATTCTTGAGTTGCATCAACTGGTTTCCCATGTGCTATATAAAAATAAAAAAATTTTGTTATTTTTCCTTCCATCAAATTATCTAAGTTTAAAAATACTTACAGAATGCTTTACATGTTGCAATATTTTCTAATAATGCAATCAATGGTACAACAATTAAACCTGATCCCATATTTGTTACCATTTCAGTAAACGATTCACCTTTTAATTCAGCATGTTCACCTTCAGTTTGATTTCGTGATAAAACATCACCTGGTATAGAAAATGGTGGAATTTGAAAAGTTGGTAAACCAGCTGGTACATAACCAATCATTTTCAATGACCGGTCACCAATTGAATATAAATATGCTCCAATTGCACCAAATGTTATTACTAATACAGCATTTCTTGCTGTTGCTAACAACCATACAAATTTATTTAAAACTTTTACAAACGTATTCTGTTTCTTTTCATCGCCCAATTTCAAATTAACCATTTGTCGCATCAATAAAAGAATTGCAATACAAGCTAAACCTAATGCTGTATCCCATATTCTTATATTATGTATATCTTGTATTATGGATGTCCATGATTGTAAAAATGTATTACCAGATGCATTAACACCCAAAATATCTTTCACTTGTGATGTTAAAATAATTAATGATACCGCTGATGTAAATCCAGAACTTACAGGTCCTGATACAAAATCAATTAAAAAGCCCAGATTAAATAGACCCATTAATAATTCAATAATTCCAGTTAATAAACATAATAAAACTGCTCTTTGCCATACACCTTTTGCTGTTTGAAATGTTAATAATGATGCAATTGCTGTTGGTCCCATTGGTACATCTTTACTTGATCCCAAGAATATATAAATAAAACAACCCAAAAAAGAACCGTAAAGTCCATACTGAAATTAATGAAAAGTATAAAATATTAAATTTTGAAATTTTTATTATAATTAGACTATTAATAATTTTTTTTTTAATTTAAACTTACATTTGGTGGCAGTCCAGCAATACCACTGTAAGCTAAAGCCTGTGGTATAACTGTTAAACCAACAGTAAATCCAGCAACTAAATCACCAACTGCATCATCTTTTGTATATTTTGGCAGCCATGTTAAAATCGGAAGACGTTTATAAAGCATTTTTTTACGAAAAATATTTTTTGCTTTATCTTGAGTAAATTTTTTAAACAATTTAAAATGATCAGTCATTGTCATTTTATCATCTTCATTTTTCGTAACTAAAATTACATAAAAAAAAAACGGAAATTAATTAAAAAATTCCATAACAATTCATTAATTATTCACTAAAATAAAAAAAAAAGTTCATTAAATGACAACAAAAGGAGAGCATTCATAATTAAAAGGTGAAACTCTTTATTATACGATATCCAGAATTTCAATAGCATTTATTCATACAACATAATTGAATATGATAACATTTTACGTCTGAACATTTCACCATGCAATTAATTTACATTTTTCTCCATTGCCCTTTAAATCTAAATAAATAATTAACTACCTTCAAATGCATTTGATCCTCTATATTGACATTGTGCCGGAACTTCGATGGAAATTTCCGTTCTCGAATGACGATGTGTTCGAGTATGACGCATATTTCTGATCTGTTTCTATTTAGAATTTGATTTGAAATACTGAAAATATAAAAAAAAAAGAATGATAAATTAAATTATCTAATTAATACATACTTTCCAATTATTTTAGAAAATAAAAAAATATTGTTTTTTTTAGTGTAATAAATTAATTATAACACGCTTTTTTTATTAATAATCGACAAAACAATACACAAAATCTGAAAAATTTTGTTTAAAAAAATTGTTAAAAAACACCATACGCAAATAATTACTAATTGACGATTAACTAAAAATAGTTTAACCTTTGTACAATCACTTTTATACCCGTATGACTATAGGTCAAAGGGTATAATAAATTTGCCATTACGTTTGTGACACTGAGTAGGAAGGAGGGTAGATATAGACTCAAGTGTATGGATCTGATCAGAATCGAAAAATAAGTCGATTAAGCTATGTATGCCCGTCCGTCTGTCGGTCCGTCACCACGATAACTCAAAAATTAAAGGAGCTAGGATTTTTAAATTTTCACAAATTCGTTTTTATGTAACAGCCGCCATCGCTATTAAAAATAGTTTAGTGTAATGGCCAAAGTTTCTGCAAAACTTAGTTGATTTACCGCAGTGGGTTCGAGTAGCTGCCATACAACTCCTTCTTTTATATGAGCATTACTCTACACCTAATAAAGCTGAATGTTTGTAATTTTGCCAAAAGTAATTAACCGGATTGTATAATGTTTTGTTACGGTCATACGGGTATCCCAGAGTTGACACAGTCGACTCTACTACACTCTTCCTCGTTTTTTTAATATAAATGTATGTAATATTATATGTTGTTCTAAATTAGGGACTGTAGATTTAAATAAATTGTTTTTTTTTTTTAATAATATGTTGACAATTTAATTTAAAAAATTACAAGTAATTATTATTAAAAAGGTTGATGGACTTATTTAGGGGTTGCTATCACACGCCTGTATATCTGTTGACTGCTTTTGCCGCTAAAGAAAATTTCAATAATTTGAAATTAATCTGATTTTGTAAACAACAAGGCAAATTTAAATACAGGCAAATGACATACAGTCAAGTGAAATACAGGCAAATAAAATACGGGCATATGATAAGTTACCCTATTGATGTAATCAGTTTTGAATTGTCTGTTTGTATATAGTCTTAAACCGTTATTTTTCCGTTATTTGGCAAATTAATTCGAAGATTGGACCAAGGGAATGTTCAATGTCATATTTTTAGAAATTAAGAGATTTCATAGATGTATAATTAATTAATTATTAAGTGTTTATATTCATGAGTTCTATGAAAAAACTCCTAACATTAATAAGAACTAATATTATTCAATATTTAAGTACTAATTACTTTAAATTACAAATAACTAATAATTTACTCAGCAATATAGATTAATTATTAAACTATTTACAATCTGGGAAGTATAATTCGTATTTGGCATTAAAAAAAAAAGGTCTATAAAACAATGATATGATAATATTGTCTAAATGTTAATTATGTCAAATAAATGTCTCAAGTACATAATATTATAATATATATTTACTATTATTTATTTTATTAATATTTTCTGTTATTATTTATGATAAATATTTAAATTAGACAATAACAAAAAATAATAAATTATATTAATTTATTTTTTTATTATTTTCAAAAAAAAAAGCTTTTTAAAAGCATTTAAATTCTAAGTTTATTATTGAATTTTGTAAAAGTTAAACTTTTACTGTCATGACAGTAAATTTTTTCAATATAATAAAGATACTATAATAATGATACCATAATATTTTTTTTATTGTTTTATTATTCAATGATTGTTTTGTTCAGTTAATCCCTAAGACGGCAATGATTCAATATTGATATATTAAATTTATGAATTTATTATATGAAATAATCAAATGTTTTTATTAATTTATAAAAGTTTTTTGATTACAATATTGTAATTATTGTAAGTACATAACAATTGGCCAAAATCATTGATTTCAATTAACATTGATCGTTGAAAGAACGTTTCAAGTAAAAAGTTTTATTCATCAATTAAAAAGTTTACATTGATCAATGTTAAAAATTTTGTTCATATATTTTCATTTTAATTGAACAATGAATTAATCGTTGAAAGAGTAAGTATTTCAATATTACTTGTCAATTTTTCTAATTTGATTTTGACAATTTGTATATTAAAAAGCTCAAAAAATTTGTTTTTTGCTGTTGTTGTATTTATTTTGTTTTTAGTTGGTTTTTTGTTGCAAAATGGAAATAAAACGACAATAGAATGTATGAAAAACAAAACATTAACAGCTTACAGACGAGTTTCCATACTAAATAAAAAAAGCATTTGCATCTCAGGAGCTGGAAACAGGTAAAGAGGAGACATATTAACTATCTTTAAAATATTATTATCAACTTTAATTTCTGATCTACAATTAGTTCAAGAGAACACAAATAAATAAAAATATTCAAAAAATAATTGTCAATATTAATTTGACATAAATGTCAAAATTCATACATTTTACTTGACAATTTCTTGACAATTAGAATTATGATTGTTATTGAACGTATCAGGGGCCCTATTATAATCAGTCTCTAACTCAAATTACATATATTTTTTTTTTTTGAAACATATCAGAGTAGTATCAAATTTGCCGATGCCGAATTGGCCGCATAATAAAGTTATCGTTTAACTAAAAAAGTTTCAGTTTTATAAATTTATTGGAAATGTCTCTACTCTTTACTATTGAAAAAAAAAACACGATTTTATCGATATCGATTTCACCATTTAAATATTCTTATTTTTGAGTCACCCCTGTTAGTTAGTGTTAATATCGATTTCACCATTTAAATATTCTTATCTTTTAGTCATCAAAAATATCGTAAAGATATAATTGGCAGTTTTATCAGCCAACATTCCGAACGAAGAACATTTACTAAACTAGATGGCGTAACACGGCTTATGGAAATTCGTTTGTCATGCGCTCATCTCGTTTATGGAACCATATTCCATCAAATGTGTTCCCCAAAGTTGATAATGTATATATGTACGATTTAACCAAATTTAAGAAGAACATTAACATCTTTCTTCTAAATATCCCATCCAATTTTCCTCATTCCCCATAATCCAAATATTCCAAATAACTTCCACCATAATCCTAAATCCTTCCATATCCTCATCCCTGTAACCAAACTGTACATTTGTATTACAGGTTCCCTCCTAAAGTTTGGTTCAAAAAGGGTGTGGTTTTGGTGTATTAAAACTCCGCATAGTTTCAATGGGTGGCTTTCGAGCTTTCCATTCCCTCGTAAAAAAAAAAAAAAAAAAAACACACAAGTCTACATTTCTATCAACAAAATTGTATTTTTTAATTTTAATATTATTTTATTTCTAATACTTTATATTAATTATATTATTTATTATATAATTAATTGCACCCCAGCTTCAAATAACTTGATATTGTTAAAACAAAATGTTAACACACGAATTCAATAAATTTAACTAAATTTTATTGTAAAAATCGTTAATTGCGATAGATTGAAAGAAAATAAGAAAATGCATAAAAATTTATTATTTTTTATTTATAAAATTAAATACCTAACTATTTTTGCATAATACATAATACAACAGATTGTAAAATAAATAAATATATTTAATATATATTAAAATAGCAATAGAAATAAATAAAATCTTACATAATGATAATAACCTATTGTTTTTTAGTTTATGCCAGTGACACGAAACGCTCAAAATTCGAGCGATTTTTGCACTTAAATTATTATTTATTTTTATTTAATAAACGGTTAATTGAGCAATGAACGGCAATTTTTTGGACTGAATAAGCCGATTAATATAAATTATATATTTTTAATTCCTGAAAACACAATAGTGTAGACTTTTCGCAGGTACTTGTCAGATTATACTTCCGTCCGTAACGTGCATATTTAAGTACCTCAGACAGTTTACAATCAAATTATTTTTTTTTCCAACGGTTTTTTAATTTTACAAACAAAACTAAAAAAAATAATTTTTAAATTTGAAGATTATTATTAATTTTTTATAGCAATATGAACGATTTGCATTATTCGTTCTAAAAGAAATGACACTTAATGAAATTGTAAAACAATCCAAAAATTAATTAAATGAAAAAATAATTAAAAGAGATGGAAACGGGTTTGGAGGTTAAGGAAATATGAGTTTTATATTATTTTAAAAATATAAAGCATAAAAATAAATTTTCGATTAATTTTACTATTTCAATTATAACACCTTGTCGCGTAACGTCACAATTGTGTTTACATTTGAAATATGACAGTTTGGTAATAATTTTATTTTAATAATTTAATATGCAGTAAAATTTAATAATAAAAACAAAACAAAAAATTTTATTAAGTATATTACATACTTAAAAAATAACCCCTATATTATATATTTTTGCACAACATAACCTTAAAATAAAAAATTTAACAAATAAAAATAAAAAATTGAGGTAAAAAAACTTTTATTACTTTTTAGTATAGTAAAAAAAAAAGCTTAAATAACAAAAAAACAAAAAAAAAATTCCTCACGATTTTGCATTTCTCTAAAATACTGTTATCAATGTCATGGTAATTGGTAATAATATAAATTTTCATTATTGTTTTTATATTTTAAAAAAGAATTTATTTAATTTTAAGCGCTCTTATTTTCTTTTAATGACGTTTTTAATTAAAACAATACTTTTGCTTTAATTGTTAATTTTACAAAAATTTTTTAATTTATTGATAAGTTATTAAAAATTTTTTAACTTTAATTTTATGTATTGTTATTGATTTTTGACTTTTGGTTTGTTTATATTTATTATTTTTTCAATTATGTGAAATATGTAATAATAAACTTATTATTAACTAAAAAAAAAAATGTTTTTTTGTGGACCCTTTTCGAGATATGAGGGATTAAAGATTTAAGGAGACTTTTCATAAAAAAATCAATTACTGTAGAGAGATAAAAAAAAATCCATTTTGTAGAGTAAGTTGTCAGCTTTAATTTTTGTGGAATAATGATCCCCATGTACCCAACTGTTACAAAGTTATGAAGGTTCAAAATGATTTAAAATGAAAAAATTATGTTTCAAACTCTATTTTCTTTTGAAGCACACTGTATTTGGAATACTTTTTATAGCATATTTCAAGACAGCTTTTCAAGCCCTATAATTAGTACATAAAATTTTTTTCTCTATCTCTAACTATTTTTGACATGAAGAATAGAAAAGTGTGTTATTTTCAATCGATTCAAACAGAAAAATTATGAAATTTTTTTTTATCTATTTATTTTTTCATTAATATTTTATAAGAAATTTTAAATCATTTTGAACCTTCATAACTTTGTAACAGTTGGGTATATGGGGATCATTAGTACACAAAAACTCTACAAAATGGATTTTTTTTTATTTCTCTACAGTAAGCTGTTCAAAAGTTATTGTTTTTTTTTATGAAAAAGTCTCCTTAAATCTTTAATCCCTCATATCTCGAAAAGGGTCCACAATAGACCCTCCCCTCCAGTACAATTTTTTGTTTGATTTAATGCCCCCAATCACTGAGTGTAGTCCGCGTACTTGAGTCTCGGACACCCTGTATTTATATAATGTTTAATTTAATTTTTGTGAGACTTTCCTCAACCCACTTTTTAACAAACCTTAGTATAACATAACGTTCATAATATCAACTAATTATAATTAAGCTTCAAATGCATTTTATTAATTGAAATTGACAAGTGATATTAATTATCGAATATTTAAGAAAAAAATTTTGAAAATTTAAACTTAGTTTGTAATAATAATTTCAGTTATTTACTTTTGTCATTTAGTAATAGTATATAATTATACAATTTTTTAATTACACCATATACGTGATACACATGGCAATTATGTAAATCAATTTTACAAAATAATATATTCTATAAATTTTAATTATGAATACATATAACTTAATTTAATAGTTATATTAAATATTGAAATATGTAGTTCATTCATTTCTTAAATTGTTACAATTATAAAATACAAAATTCAATTAAAAATTAATGAATGAAAATTGTAATTTTAAAAAAAAAAAAAATGATTCAAAACTATTTGTATTTTTAATTTAGTACGATTATAAAATTATTTCTATAAATTAATTTCTATACTATGTAATTTTTATATATATATATATTAATTAAAATAATATAGTAACAATTTATTTATTATTGATTTATTGAATAATGCTAATCAAATTCATCTTTTTAATCCCAAATAACTCGATTGAATGGAATTTAAATTGTATTGTAATTAATTCTGAATTTATTTAAATATTTTAAAAATTTCCTACGGACAAAAATTTTCTTTTAATGAAAAAATTAATAATAATGAAAACAGTGATGCAACCTAAAGTGTTCATTGTTTTTTTTTTTTTTAAATTTATAACATAAAAACTAACTATAATCTTTCAGATTTTTAATTTCTAACAAAATTTAAACTAAAGGTTTACCATAAATTATAACCATAAATTTTATTAATAGTTCAATCCTAACATAGATAATTAAAATTTTAGACTAACACTTCTAATGTCACTGCAATAAAAAATACTGAAACAATTTAAACTTCTTTTATCAAAATGCATTAGTTGAGATATTTGTTGGGTGCAGTGTAAAAGAATAATGTAAATTATTTAAAATTAATTCATTATCTCTTTTTTAAATGTACAGTGAGTTTATGAAAATAAATAAAACAAAAAAAAAAAAAAACCCTGTATACCCTATTACATTTCTTTTGCTTCACCACTGCACAATACAAAAATTTAAAACAATCAGAAGCTATATAAACTTATGATCTTATGTAATTATTAAAAAAAATCTATTAAATAAAACTGACATAAATTAAACGATTAATTATTAATTCATGAAATCGATATATAATAATATGTAAACATATCGATTATATATATATACATATATATACTTTATTTAAGACTTGTAATTATACATGATTAAAAGACATATCATTCAATACTTTATAATTAATTAGAAACGTTTGTCATTCTTATGACTTTCTAATTTAAATTCAATTGAATTTATAATTTAATTAAAAAAACAAAAAAAGGGAAACTTTAGTGAAAAACTTTCTATATATTTCTATAATTTGCACCTGAAATTCGAATTTCTTAATAATAATAATGATTATTAAAAAATTACTAAATTTTAATTAAAAATTAATTAACCAAATACTATAATTTCAATTTAATATTAAATCCTAACTAATTAAGTATCCATTATAATCTTTTATTTTTTCTATATGAAGAAGGGTATAATAATTTTTGGGATGCATCACTTCTATTATTTTAATTTTTTACATACTTTTAGGAAGATTCGAGTTAACTAAACGTAAAATGTTTTATTTTAATTAAATAAAAATTACAAGTTTGAAAGTCATACTTAGGTACAATGTGCTTCTCAGTACAAGAATTTATTTTGTAAATATTTACTATAAAAAGTTTATTATATACTGTTTAATTATATTAAGTATATTCTTATTTTATTATAACTTATATACAAATATTTTATTAAAACAAATTAATATGATAAATAAAATTGTATTACAAATTGAAGTTATAATGACTAAATTTATATATATACAAAACTTATAAATCATATATATATATATATTTAATATTTAAAGACAAAAAAAATTTTAAAAGTTGTTTTCTTCAATACTTTATCACTTTAATTAAATAAAACAAATTATTTTTAATATAATTACCATATACGAGTATATAAGTTTATTTTTATTATATTTGACAAAAGAACAAATTATTTTAAAATTAAAACAAAATTATAAAAGAAATTGTATATTTAATTATATAAAATTATCTTATAGTATTTTTATGAGCATAATTAAAAAAAAAAAACAAATTAAATTAAATATAGTTAGTTAATAAAAGTTATATACATAATTATAATATTTGTTCCTTTTTTTTAAAAATAATAAAATTAAATGCAAAATAAAAAAAAAATTTAAATAGAATAGCTATAAAAGTTGTTTTTAAATTTATAAAAAAGTTTTTATTACATTTATATTTTGTATCTTTTAAATGCATATTTTAAATTCTTAAAAAAAAAAAACTTTAATTATATAAAATTATATTTTGTATATTTTCTAATTTTTTTTTTAAATTTTAAATTTAAAACTTATTAAAAAATATACGAATTATTTAATATTATAAAAAGTATCTTAGACAAATTATATATAGTTTTATATTAAAACCTAATATTGTAACATCTGTATCTATTAACTTTCTTTTCCTAAATTAAATATTCAAATAAATTTTACAATCTAATTATTTATTTCGAAAAATAAGACATTTTAATTAATAATTTTTTCATTATATTATATCAAGCCAATATTTAAAATTTTTGTAATAATTATATTTAAATTATGATTACTTAATAATCATTTAAAAATTTTGATCTAAATTACTAATATTATTGTTGAGAAATTTTTTGATTATGATTATTAGTATTTGAAAAAAATCTTATATCTTATCATAAATTCCAATTATTTATTCAATAATTAAAAAAGGAATCAAATATAAAGGTAAAGTAATCTGAACGCAAAATTATATATAGTAACTAGTATAATTATAGATTACTTTTTAATAATAATTGTAATCAAAAAATTTGAGTCAAAACATTTATAGTTTAAAAGGTATTCGAAATTTCGGCTTTGACTTTTGATTACCCAGTAATCGTAATTATTAAGTACTGTTTTGCAAAATAATCGTTACTTTAACAAGTTAGATAATGTTTCAATTGGGTATAACAAATTCGGACAATTAATGTTAAGAGTCGTATCAAATAAGTTATCATTCGCCTAATACCATTTTAGAAATAAATAAGATACTCGCATAATACGGTTAGAAATAATTTAGTTACTAAATAAAATTTTAAAATTAATTTTAATCTTTTAGTATTTGTAAAAAAAATTACTTAAGGACCAAATTATTTTGAGAAAATTTTAAATTATCAACTAATAATAAAAAGGTTTAAATTAAAAACTTGAGTTGCAATAGAAATATTTCTAATAAGGTTTTTTCTTAAATTTTTCCTTATTAACAAAACTTTTTTTAATTTAAATACAAATTAAACGAGGAAAAGTGTAGTAGAGTAGACTGCGTCAACTCTGGGATACCCGTATGACCGTAACATATACATTATATCATCCGATTAATTACTTTTGGCAAAATTTCAAACATACAGCTTTATTAGGTGTAGTGGAATACTCATATAAAACATTGAGTTGTATTACTCGAACCCTCTGCAGTAGACCAACCAAATTTAGATGTAACTTTGGCCATTACACTAAACTATTTTTGGCAAAATTTCAGACACCCAGCTTCATTAGGTGTAGTGTAATGCTCATATAAAAGAAGGAGTTGTATGGCAGCTACTCGAACCTTCTACAGTAGACCAACTAAATTTTGCCGTAACTTTGACCATTACACTAAACTACTTTTAGCAAAATTTCAGACACCCAGCTTCATTAGGTGGAGAGTAATGCTCATATAAAATAAGAAGTTGTATGACAGCTACTCGAACCCACTGCAGTAGACCAACCAAATTTTGCAGAAACTTTGGCCCTTTAACTAAACTACTTTTGGCAAAATTTCAGACACGCAGCTGTTATAGGTACAGAGTAATACTCATATAAAAAAAGAAGTTGTATGGCAGCTACTCGAACCCATGGACCAAAATGGCTGGATTTAAATAGCGATGACGGCTATAGCAAAAAAACGAATTTGCGAAAATTTCAAGATTCTAGCTTATTTAGTTTTTGAGTTATCGTGCGGACGGACAGACGGACGGACGGACGGACGGAGGACGGACGGACGGACATACATAGCTAAATCAATTTATTTTTCGATTCTGATCCGATCCATACACTTGAGTCTATATCTACCCCCCCTTTTTCTCTGCGTCACAAATGTAATGGCAAATTTATTATACCCTTTGACTATATATTCATACGGGTACAAAGATACAAATTAAAAATTTACTTAACATAGGTAACTAATAAGTAATTGTTTAAATAAATTAAAATAAGATAAAAATTATATATATATATTTACAATAAAGATTAATGTGAATTAAAGTTGAGCAATACTTGTTTTGGAAATACCAGTTTATACAAAATATAATAAAATTAAAAAAAAAAAAATAAAAACGAAACAACTAAATTTGGATTTAGCACGAGTTCTATCGTTGGTACTTTTTATAATAAAATTTTTTTTTTTTTTTAATTATTTATTTGCATTGTATTTTAAATAAACGTGACTACGAAGATTAAAACTCATATTTTGAAGATAATTATACGAATTATAATATTTCTTATACAAAAAAAAAGTTTAGGTATGGTAAGTAAATTTTTTTTTTTTTTTAACTGAGAGGTTTAATGCTGTCAATAAAGACCAATTCCTGACCTGAACTGTATACTAAATTTAGCATTGAATCCTGACTCTTAAATCACATTTAAGATAATAAAGTAAAAAAAGCCATAGACACAGGCAAGTTCAATAAAATAAGAGTAAAATAAAAATAAAGATTCTAAAATTTTTGCAACTATAATGGTAAATTACCCTGACAAATGGAACAGTAAATAATATAGATCTTTAAAAGGCTTGGAGCACACAGATAATTAATAAGCGACTTTTTAGAAAAAAATTCAGATACATAAGATTACACTTAAATGTTCCATATAAAAGAGCGACAAATGACCGTAAAATTATATGACAATGTAATCGCAAAAAAAAAAATAAGCCCAAAAAATTAGCTGAATCAAAAAATGTCGTTCGTGTTCCTGCAGCCTAAAATTAATTTAATCGGCAATTAAGCAGACATCGCAATGCCATAATGAGATTTGTTTATATATCTGCAGTATTGCAGTCAAATGAAGTACAATTTTTTTGTAAATTATAATATGACAGCATTGATGATGTACGACAAAAGTGTAGAATTAAAAGTTACCTAGGTAACGGACCGCAGATATCTAATTAAATTGCATTAAAACCTATGTTTTCTATTTGAAATTTAAAATTCTAATTAAAACAATTAGCTATTAAAAATTATTAGATTATGTTAACTTTTCAATAACATTCAGATTTTTTTATAAATTTGATTTTAACTTGTATTGTGTAAGAAGTATGATGGTTTAGAATTCCGAAGGCTTCAAAAGAACTACATCCAAAAATTTAGATCTATAATATTGCCATTTGTTTAAAATAAACTAATTGCTGCAGAAATTTTTTAAAAATTTTTCAAAAATTTAAAGTTTTGTTGACATCAACCTTTTTGTAATATTTAGTCAATTTAAAATTAATTAAAAATATATTAATTATATACCTGGGTATTACCTGTAATAAGTATAATAATTTACATGTCACTAAAGTATTCTTGTAATAGAATTTTAATATATTGTATTATTTAAATTAATTAATAAGTAAATATTCGAATTAATTTTTTTATAAAAACAATTCAATAAATCATTTTAATTGTATGTTATACAAGAATTTTCCCCAAGATAAAAATTGCAAAATTTTAAATTAAAAAAATATTTTTTTTTGAAAATTATAATTATCACAATTTTACTTTAATTTAAGTTTATTATATATTTCAAGAATATGGCACATGTATTAAACTTAGGCCGCATAAGAGATCGAAAAGTGTACAGTTTTTACATAAAAGTCCCGTAAGATCCCGATTTACATTTGGGGTATACACTTATATTATAGATAGTTCTTCTACTGTTCAACTTCTGTACGACATTTTTAACATGTAACATAACAATAACATAACATTAACGTAACATTTTTTCATGTATTTAATTGAATATAATAAAAATAAAATGCAAAATCCAAAAAAATACCCCCTTTTTAAAGTTCATTCAAATCCCATTTTTAATAATAATTTCAGATTAATTTGCTTCTAAATTATATTTTTATTATATTCTTTATATTCTATTGAATCAAATTAACTTGTGATCACGTTTCTTTAGATATATTTTAAGAGATTTAATAAATAATCTTTAATAAACTTTAAACTAAGATTTAATCTTTTTTGTTTAATCCGTTAATTAATTTGTTAATCTTATATTATATACTTAATCTTTCCATAGGACAGTTTAAATATAAGATAATGTATCTAAAATACAATTGTAATATTATTTACAATTTTATAATTAATATAATTATTTAAAAATTACAGTTGTCACACTTTTAACTTTCATAAAAAAACAAACCCAGTAATTAAACACTTGTAATTTATATATGTATAAATCGTATAGATTTCTTATATATTTACAGGTGTTAAATATCTATAATTGAATATACATATTTGTATATAGAATGGGTTTTAACAAACCCTTAAGCTAGATTATTATTACATATATATTGTTTTATACATTCTTACTATAAGATACAAAAATTTTAATTAAATTTTATAACAAACTAGCTAATACCCGGTGCGCGTTGCTGCGCCTTTCAATGGAGGTTTAATTGAATTTGATGTTACTGCAAAAAGTTAACACAAAAATTACCCACGGTTTACACACGTAAATTTAAAAATGTATAAAAGCAATCTTTTTAAAACGATTTTTCTAGGATTATTCTAGTAATTTTTGAAACTTTCTGTAATTCAAAGCAGTACAAACTATTTTCCAAAATTTGACGTAATTTACTTCCAAAAATTTTTTTTTGACCAAACGTAGAACCCACTGTTAACAGACTCAACTCCATTTTCAAGTTGCTTCACACATATAAAATTTGGACCCAAAATTTTTTTTGACCACTCGTCGGCCCGACATGGGTTAACAAATTCCAAAACTGTTAATAGTGTCAACTCAATTCTCATAGGGGAGCACGTATACAAAATATGAAGAAAATCGGTCAAACCGTTTCTAATTTAGAGTTAAGTATTGAAAAAACTTATAAAAAGTTGTTGGGCCGCAATGGGTTAATGCAACTCAATAAAATTTTTTTTTTGGGGTTTTCTTTTTAGCCAAAGCAGAATTTCATAAAATCGGACAAAATTTGGACCCAAAATTTTTTTTGACCACCCGTCGGCCCGACATGGGTTAACAAATTCCAAAACTGTCAATAGTGTCTACTCAATTCTCAAGGAGCATCACGTATACCAAATTTGAAGTCAATTGGTCAAACCGTTTTGAATTTAGAGTAAAGTATTGAAAAAACCTATAAAAAGCTGTTGGGCCGCAATGGGTTAATGGAACTCAACAAAATTTTTTTTGGGGCTTTCTTTTTAGCCAAAGCAGAATTTTGTAAAATCGGACAAAATTTGGACCCAAAATTTTTTTTGACCACCCGTCGGCCCGACATGGGTTAACAAATTCCAAAACTGTTAATAGGGTCAACTCAATTCTCATAGAGCATCACGTATACAAAATTCGAAGTCAATCGGTCAAACAGTTTTCATTTTAGAACAAAGAAGTTTATATACTTGCACCACAGCCCCAACTTGGCGGTCCGTCAGAGCAAAATTTTTGGGCCACGATTTCTTTCCGTACCCAAAAACCTCTATATACAAATTTTCATGAAAATCGGCTGGGCAGTTTAGGAGCCAACTCGTTACATACAAAGAAACAAACAAACAAACAAACAAACAAACAAACAAATAAACAAACTTTCCCTTTTATATATATAGATTAAGTTGAAAAAAAAAAAATGAATTGAATCGGTTGAATAGTATAATATTAATTTTATATTTTTACAAATTGCATACTTTTAGGATAAAATGGAGTAATTTTCATTAAAATTTAATTTTACACCTTCTTTTCGAATATTTTCAAATTTTCAATTGTTTTTTTAAATTATTTATGATCCCCCTAATCTTCGTTAATGTAAAGATCCGTTTCAAATATTTTAAATTATAAAATTGGGTGTGGAGGAAACCTATATTAATAAAGTGTTTAAATTTTTAACTGTTGGAAGAGAAGTCAAACTAAGTTTTTATTTTCATTAAATAATTGGATAAAAAAATTCTTTATAATCTATAATAATATTCGGGAAAAAGACTTGGGGGAAACTTTAATACTATAATCAGAATAGACTATATATACATATATATATATATATACAAATAATTGTATATAATTAAAACCATGTTGTTTCAAAGTAATTTTTTTAAATCATAAAATTTATAAAATAGGTATTATAAATGGCATTTTCATTTTAGAATAAATATTTAAATATCTTTTGGATTATCGTATGCAGGTAAAACCGGAAAAATTCTTTTCTAAAAAATGTTAATCGCAGTTCTTTCCAAACACAATATTAATATAATATACATACCTTATACCTATATATAGATAATATTCAGGTGATTAATTTTTATTTTAATTTAAAAAAAAAAGTCAAGTGTTGTAACTTGCATTTTTTTATTTTACAAAATCTAGTAAATAATAAAATAAAAAAAATAAATAAAATATATATATATATATATATTAAAAAATTGGTAACTGGTTTATTTAAAAGATTTTTTTATTTAATTATATCCAGTTTTTATTGTAAGATACTCTTTTTTTTTTGCATATAATTAAATACGTTTTTTTTTTTTTTAATTTTCTAAGGTATTCCCAAGTATAACTTTGGACTTCCAAGTATAGATATTTTTAGGCTAGTGACGTAATGACAATAAACAAGAATAGGGGTTTTTCTGAGAAATAAAGAAAATCTTTATAGATATTGTGAAATTTAATTCTTAAGTCAGAATAATTTTTTAGAAAAATTTTTTTTAAATTGGTTTGGATTTGTGATATACGCAAAATTGAATATTTATACAATACTTGTATTTCAAAATGGGTATTTTTTAAATGGAGTTCTTGGAATACTCTTGTATATAAAATTGCGAAATTTAATCTTTTCAGTTCTTTGTAATTTTTTATATATATAAATAGACATAAAAATAATTTAAAAGTAACGCATGTATAATGATTGGGAATTCCCATATGCGGTCTGCTGTTATCTATACTTATTGAACCTAATTATTAAGTGATTTGTATTAATTTACTGCAATTTTTTTAATAAGTTAATTCAATTTTGAGATTAAGTTTAAATTTTAATCAATATTGAATAGTTGCGATTAGTAAATATAGTTTTCTTTATCATATTATAGTTTTAAAATTCTAATTATAATGAATTGTATTTTAATAAAATAATGCATTAATTATAATTTATTACAAATTAATGATTTTTTTAAATTTTTTAATTTATTTTTCTTTAGATAAGTTGATATTGTAAAGAAATGTTAATCTATAGTTAATACATACATGCATTTACTGCATTAATTTATTTTTAATCAATAATATTGAGTGCTGATTGAATTTATGCCGGATGTTTTGAAAAATTCGAAAAGAAATTCTTTTAGGTACACGGATGTAAGGGTTAAAATTTTTTTACTAATTAATTAATTATAATTAACTTATCATAAAAATTAATTAAAATCTATTTAATCACATTGTACCTGAATTGTACTTTATTATATTTGAATCGAAACTTTGAAAAATAAACTTATTTGAAGAATTTTATAGATATATTAAAATATACTATATGTAGATGGATTTTAAATCCTACAAACTTAATTCAAACTTTTCATAACCTGCATAATTTAGTCACAATCATTTAATCCTGCATACTTTAATCAAAGCCAATTTCATGTAATTATAAGCTCTCACTTCATTCTAATAAGTTTTTATTAACATTTAACACTTTTAACTCCTTTTGACGCAGTGGAAGTGGAGTTTTAATCTTGTAAATCATCATGATAAGTATATCTTATAAACAATTAAACAATTAATATTTTTTTTTTTCCGGCACCTCTACGTGGTAACTGTTCACTGTGATAGGCTAAACAGCCTGACTATATATGTGCATGTCGGAACAGGGGAGATATATTCATATATTAGAACTGATCAAATGAATTCCACATACAATTTAAACATGAGATAGTACTACGCCTTATAACATGTATAAATGTCTTAGATTTTCAATAAATACAGTTCTATTTTTGTTTATATTGTAATAATTTTGTACTTGAGTTATATGGTATTCTATATCAGTGAGTTATATTATTTAATTGAAATATTTGTTTACATTTTCTATTTGTTTATATTGTTATATTTATTTATTTATTATTAAAGATATATAATTATTAATTATTAAATAAGCCATTAATTTGAACCCAAAGGCGAATTGTGGCTGAGTCGAGTTGAAAACCAGATAAAAGTTTTTTCACTTTCACTGGGATTCGAACCCGGGGCTTCTCGCATGAAAGTCGGCAATCTAACCACTGTGCCGTGCCACCCAGCCGTTAATTAACTTATAAAAAACTTATCAAAATAATCAAAATTTTATTAATCTTTTAAGTACTCTCTAATAATTAGTAATTCATAAATACTTAATTCAGATTAAACAATTAGTTACATTTAAAGATATATTTTTAATTGAGTTATTAATCTCCAATATTGTTATACTTAATATAATTCTAAATAAATTTGAATTGTTCTTGGAATATTCCACACGACTGCTTTTATGATATCTAATAACAATTCGAGTGGAAAAAGAATTTATAAGATACATATATTCAAATTCATTAAATTAAGAGTGATACTTAAGATTAAAGTTTTTAAACATGAAATATCTATATTTAATATTAGTGTCAATATAATAATAGTTTATGTTATAAAAAAAGTTAATTAAATTAAAAAATTAAAAAAAAAAATGACATACAATCATTTTAATTCCAGATAATAAATAAAAATCAGATTAAATTTCTTTAGACCAATGATACTTATATTTAATTAATGTATAATCGAATTTAAAATCGAATTAGTCAAAATTAATTTTATTTTTTTGGAATCTATAAAATTCTAATTTGATTAGCTTAAGAAAAATTTTGATAATTTCAAAAATAATTGACAATATAGTGTGTAAATTATGATAAGTTTAATGACTTTTGAATAAAATATCAATTAATTCGCAATAATTTAATTAAATTTTTATTCGAAGATAAGTTTTGGATTACGTTTATTTTAAAAAAAAAAATTTTTTTTTAAAACCACTAAATCATTTTTTGCAAACTAATCCATTGATAGCTCCAATCGAAATATGGTTTTATTAAAAGAAAGTTAATTACTAATATTAAACTTGAGATTAATATTAGCACGTATCTTGAGATAAAAATAATATTTTTACGTATTAAGTATAGAAAAAAACAAATTATAAGATAAAATTTGAATTCTTTAAAAAAAACTTTTACTAGAGATCAAAAGCAGAGTTTATTAGTAGAAATTGTAATTATTGTAAAAAAAAATGATTCCTTTTCGGAATGATAACAAAAGAACAGATTAGTTTAGTTTAACATTAAATAATATATAATATAATTTGTTTATATATTTTTCAAGAATAAAACAACTGGTCCAAGAATTTATTAAACACATTTTTATTTTATATAATTGTTTTATATAAAGAATTATATTATTATTTTTTTAAGATAAATTGAGTAATGTCGGTAAATCATCAATAGGTCCTAATTAATACATACAAATATTTAAAATCAAATAAATATTAATATTATTGTACTGGATTCATTGTTGATCAAAATTTGAAAACAACGGTATAAAAATTTTTAAATTCTGAATGAAATACAAAATCTTATTATAATACTAAGTTTTATTTCAATTTAATTTAAGAATTTCTAAATTATGAATTATTTTAGATTAAATTATCAATTATGCGATATAAATACTTGTGATGTCTTTAAAACAAGCGTTTGCTTAAAGTACAGCTGTCATTAATGTATCAAAACTCCAAAAAATAAGCTTGTAAAGAATAGATAGATAAATTTCATGGCCTAATATATTTTTTAGACTGTGATTTATGAAAATATTACTTATAACTATAAATTAAAGAAGTTTTACTTCAAATGGTTTAAATTATGCACGAAACATGTTATCAATAGTGTTTTTCAATTATTATAATGTATAAACTATAAATCAATTTAATTAATTACGTTTCATGGCATGGCTCGCATTTATTATAGCCATGGCACGTTTTGGCTTAATAATTTGTGAACTTCTAATTGATTAATTGAATGAATACATATTTGTAATAGTCGGTTATATATGCAAGGAATTGGGATATAATTAGGGATATACTTAAAACTTAATATAGAGTTAAATTAAATTTTATATTGAAACAAATCTTAGAATTTTTAAATTTTTAAATTTTCTAATGTTTCACTTTTTTTTTAGTAAATTTTTTTTTTAAGAACAAAAATTAATCAAATAATTAATAATAGAATGGGTTTTTATAATTGAGATTTGTGTATTAACGATAAAGACTAATTATTGTATTAATAAAAAAAAAAAAAAAACAACCTTAATTAATACTTAATTCATTTCTTTTAATTGATTTCACTTTTCTTAAATTTATTTTTAAATCATCTAAAGTAATCAGTACTTACATTTAAATTAAAAAAAAACATCAGTAATTGAACTATATGAAAAACAAAATGATAATCAGATTTAATTTTAATTTTTTAAAAATTGCTAATAAAATTCTTTTTAAGTTCTTTAAACTCAAAAAATTCTAAATTGCAATAAAATTAAAATTTAATGTAAAATTCTAAATAAATTTTGTCAAATCATTTCTAAAATACAATTCTTTTTAATTTGCGTGATAAAATTTTTATATTACTTATAATTTGAACTTGATTTAGAAGGTTTTTTAATTGATATTAAAATGAGGAAATTATACATATTATTCCCTTTGTATTGCATTTTCATTAGAAATGAAAATTTTTAATAAAAGGTTTCTTATTAATTAATATTATTTCACTTATAATTTAATTAATTTTATTTTAAAGGTTTTTATTTTTTTTAAATGTTTTTAAAATTATAGATTATTTATTGACGATTTAATAACTTTATTAAGTAATATCTTAAGTTTGAGTATAGTTATAATTATTTTAATTTCGTATTTTTGTCAAATGAAGAATTTAACAAAAACTTAATTTAAAAATACAATATGATATAAATTTTTAATCCCAGTATTGAAAAGCAGGATTACAAATCATGAAAATTGAACCTGCTCTAAAGCAATTTAATTAAACAGTACTTATTTACTCTTATATGTAGTAAAGAACACGCTTCTGTAAATTGATTTTCGATTTCATTAATCATTACTAAATATATTTACCAAACCGTTGATTTATCGGATGTACTTATTGTAATTGATTAAAAATTACCTTACTTGATTACATAATCACTAAACCACAAAACATATAAATTACTATGTATTTAATAACGATTTGATATTATTGAAATCAAACCTAAGCCTTGCAATTGAAATTACTTTTAACACAGATTACTTATCTTAATACAGTACTACAGTACTTAATCTGTATTTTTTAATAAATTTTCTCTATATTCATATGCAATTTTAGTTTTGACATAATTGTGTTACTAAATTTAGTAAGTTCTAAATTATTTCAGTAATTGGAAAAAAAATTGTAGTCATTGATATTAATTAATACATTTGTTTTTTTAAACAATTACTTGTTTAATTACTTTAAAATTACTTCAGATTATTAAAAAACATTAAACATACTTTAAAAACTAAAATCGAAAATGTTTCGAAATAAAAACAAGTATTTATCACGGGTATTGTTAAAAAAGTGCAGTATATAAGATGAAAGGGTTTTAAGAACGCATATTTACCAAAAAAAAAAAAATTAAAAAATACCTTTAAACGATTACTTTTATAAAATGAACTTGTCTTCCAAATGAACAGACAATTACAATTTAATTAATTAAAAAACTTGAAAATAAACTAAAAAAAAAAAAAAATGCAATTAAAATTTTATAATTTCCAATAACAAAAAAGTATTTTAAATTATTATTTAACAAAAATTTATACCCCTTTATTTAATATCCAAAAACAAGCAACAAGACCAAAATTCACTATCAATTTAACCTTAAGAATAATTTCGAATTTCGAAAATTATGAAAGCCAAAAAAAATTAGTGTTAGATTTTTACCTGCAGTTAAATTTTATACTATGGCTGTTTTTTGATTCCCTTGAAGCTTTTTTCGGCACAAATTGATTTATATCATTTTGCACTTTGCAAAATTCCAAAAATTGAATAATTTAAAAATGAAAGTGGGCATCAATTTATAGTGTTAATATAATTTATAGTTTTATTAATTTTATAATTTTTAACTTATTTTAAATTAATAAAAAAATTATTAAGTTATTCTTTCAGATTTTTATTTAATGATAATTTTTTTGTTTGTGGTGCTTTTTTTGTCAAACGGAATTTATTTAACCCATTTGCTGCAATGGACATTTTTTTCGAGAGCTTTGGCTTGCTGAATTAAAGGCTCATTAACTGGTGGGCAATGAATTAAAATTTAAAGGGTTTAACTAAATAATTTATATTAATTCTCTTGACCTCTATATTATGCAATTATTTTAATCGATTGGGGAATTTCAGTTTTTATTTGAAACGATTCCGCTGAGCTGGAATTCCTGAAACCATTTTGCTAAAAAGCTGAGTAATTTTGGGTATTTTCGTTATACGAATTTTAGTTTAGTTGTGATGAAATATAAATTGGAGCTCCTCAAAATACCAAATTACCAAATCCCAAAAAAATTATTCAGAACTATAGGTTCAGTAATTAGAGTGGGGGAATTTACTGTGCGGAGTCAAAAAGAGGCGACTTTCAATAATTTGTTTAGCGAAATTTTAGAATGCAATGCACAGAGTCGAATTATACAATGCAATTTGAGCAATATTATTAAACAATAGGTATTTTAAATATTTTCAAATATTTACAAAAGCATTATTTTAATTATCAATTATATAGTAAAAAAAATAGGAATTATCTTCTGTGATTAAAAGCATTCTAATATTATAAAAAATGTACACGTGGAACTTTAAAAAATCAATTTGTTTTTAACTGGGATTGTCTGAACTTTATAAGTTGAATATAAAGAAAAAACTTACAATATTGCATGTTGTTTTAATAATAAAATAGTGTTAATTAATTTTGGTTTTAAATTTAATTGTTCTTAGCTTATTAAAAAAATTCTTTTTTATTTTATTTTTATATATATTTTTATTTTTTTAATTACCTTTCAATATGTTCATTTTAAAAATAAATATTTACTTTATAGATAATAAATTATCTCAATGTTTTTCAACAAGATTTATTTTAAAGTATCAGATCATATTTTTTCTTTTAAAATTCTAAAGTTTAAAATATGTCGAATATGTGTCTTTAAAATTTTTAAAAAATACAATTTTATGTAAAATTATAATCTAGATATTTTAATAAATATTTATTAGAATGATCAGTTTGTTAAATATTGAGAAGCTCCAAAAAAACTTAGGAAATATTAATAAATATACCTAACTAAATAGAATTATTATATTGAAGTATTAAAGTGTATTAATATTAAAAAAGTTATTAATTAATTAATTAATTAAACATATTTCAAATACAATATTATCATATAAGTTCCGGAGTTATATATTTAATCTTCACAATATTATAATTTTATTATTATGTTTATCTTGTTTAATTATTAATTACTTGTAATTCTTAACAGAAATATCACAATTCTATGAATTAATTAAACCAAATTGAATGTTATTCTTTAATTAATTATATATTTTACTTATACATAATTTATCTAGTAAATCTTAATCAGATTAAATTAATTTGTTTTGAAAAATACCCTTTTTGTTTTAATAATATTATTAATATTTAATACAAAACATTCAACTTCAATTCTAATTTAAATTTAAAATTATTAAATAACTAAAAGTTATTTTTTTTAAAAAAAAATTTGTCAACTAATTTTTGTTTTATTATTATTGGAATTTTTGAAATTTAAAATAGTAATTAAAATTTATAGTATCTTATAATTACAATATTGAAATTAATTTCTTTTTGAGGTTATTTTAATTGTGATTTATATTGAAATTTAATTTTTCGAAATATAAATATTGTTTTAACTATGTAAAAAATTAATATTTAAAATTAAAATGAAATTTATTTGAATTTTTTTCAAGGGTTTAGAATTAAATAATCATTAATATATAAAAATATTTTAACTTATGTGTTATAGAATTATTATAGTTTAGATTTTAAGATCAATTTAATATAATATCAAAATACAAAATTTGAAGAAGAATTTAAATTTTTAGAGATGCAATATGTTGAAATCAAAATAAGTTTACTATTAATTCTTCTTCTTCTATGGCGCTACAGTCCGTTGTCGAACCTTGGCCTCCTGTTACTATTAATAGTATGTATTAATACTTAATAATATATAAACAGAGTTCTCAGTCCTTCATTCAAGCTGTACATATTCCATATATAAAAACACAGTAGAAAAGGAAATTTAACACAATATTAATTGTGTAAATAATTATTAATACATTATAAAATATAAAAAATGGCAATGTTACATATAATTAAAACAAATAACTTATTAATAACTATTATTTACTTTTTCTAATAACCAAATACTCGTATTTTTAATTTCGCAATTTAAATTTGTATCTTCCACGATAGACATTTAATTTACAGATGTCGTAAATTTAAATTTTTATATTTTATTTTAATTATTACAATAATAACAAGTTTTTGAAATAAAATTAATTAATTAATAATTTCAAAGTGTATATTTATAATCGTAATACTAAAAATTTTCCATTAAAATTTTAAAATATTGAAAAGTTGTAAAATAAATTAAAATAATTCAAAAAAAAATTTTTATTAAATTTTAATTTTAAATTTAATTAATTTATATAAAATTCTTTAACCCCAAAACCTAAACAATGTAATATTAAAATATCTATATAATAAATAATTTTCAAAACTAATTTTAATTTAGTAATGGCGAATAAAATTATATTTACTAGATTTTGAAAAAAAAAATATTTTTTTTAGTTAAAAGTACTTTATTTCGTGTATTTTACTTAAAAAACTTTTAATATTGGAAATTATATCAAATTAATTATTTAATTATATATCATTTAAGGTTTATAAACAAATATAAATTTTAAATTATTAAATTTAATATGTTTTATTTTTATATTAACCTATATAATTTGAACTGAATATTGAATTGTTAAATATATTTTATTTTTTTCAATTAATTAAATACTATCAATTTCAATTAATAAATATAAAATTTGGTGTTGTAAATGACAAAAGTATCTATAATATAATTCTTATTAAATAAATTAATAGAAATTTTTATAATTAACAAAAATAATTTGTATAGCAGAAAATTAATAAATAGTAAATTATAATTAAATGCATAAAATTTGTATAATAAATACAATTTTTCCAAAACAATTTTAAATTTAAAGATTAAAATGTAAATATTTTATGCAGAAGAATAGGAATTTTAAAACGTTACGAAATTATTGCACAAATATTGAAAATATTCAAAAAAAAAAAAATTAAAAAACTACTTACTTTGAATACTTTTGTAAAAATAACTCTGAGCTAATGTTGTAAATATTTTTAAATTAAATACAAAAATTAAATAAATAAATTAAAACTTATTAAGAAATATTTTATGAATTCGAATTTTAAATTGAAAATTCTTTGTTTTTTATTAAATTAAAACCTTTAACAAAAACACTATGGTATCGTTATACTTATGTTATATTTAATATTTTAAAATTTAATAATATTTTCTATTGTTTTCTTAAATTAAATTAAATTAGTTATAATATTTAATTAATAAATAATTAATAATTAATTAATTATTTGTATTAATATTTAATTGTAAAAGATACAATTTTTAATTTTAAATTCATTATTTAACTCAAACTTTCAAATTAATTAATATTTGATTTATTTATTTTAATATTAAAAAATAATTAGTAAATAATAAAGCATTACTTAAAACTTATAGCACTTTTATATTAATATTATTTTTTATTTAATTACCTTATAAATTTTTCAAATATGAACAAAGTCGTTTTTTAGGTCCGGATTTTTTTTTGTAAATAATATAATAAATATTTTTTTTTTTTTTTAATTAATTAATTTAAATATAATAGTTTTTAAAAAAAATTAAAATTGTTTTTCCTTTTTTTAAATTTAAACATTTATTAAAAGTTTTTTTATTTATTAATTAATTTTTTTTTTTAAATAAAAATTTCACACTTAAAATTTTTTCAAAATTTCACTTCGTATATTAAAAATTTTTTAAATTTATATAATTATTGTTAATTTTTTTTTTTTTATATTATCCGTTTTTTAATTTATTTTTAAATACCTAGTTATAAAGATATTATTCGTACCGTATTGATTTTCAAATATCAACTGTTAAAGTTTCAGGTGAAACAAGCACATTTATTTAAATCATTTCAGCAGATACAAGTTGCCAACAAACGAAGTCAAAACAACGACAACGATAATTAACGATTAAAGCTTTTACTATTCTACTCATCAAAAGTAGTTATATGTATAATATATATTTATTTGTTGTATTGTTAATAATAAAATCAGTTAGTAAATTAGTTAATATCTGTTTAACCAGAGATAAGTAATTTAATCTAGGTATTAAATAAAAAAAGCTCAACTATTTTGAATTCAAATATTGTATAGATACATTTTTTTTTTATCTATAAATTTGTCAAGATCACTGCAGAATATAAAATAACCATAAAAATATAACCGTTATGATAAAATGATAACGGTAGAAAATAAAATTAAAAAACAAAAAAAAAAAGCTTTTACATTACAGCTATGTTTAAATTCAATGAGTAAAAAGTTTTATTCAAATATTTTTTAATATTTGCAAAATTTACGCATGTTTCAACAGCTTTAAAGCCTTATCACATAATTTTTTAATCTAATGATAACACATTAAAACAGTTATTCATTTTTTTTCATAATCATATATATGTATGTAAATATATTCGCATTATATGACCATGTATATAAATATTTATAATATTATATGTCTTTTGATATGTGAATATTATACATATTTTATTAATAAATCAAAAAATAAATTGAGTTATAAATTATTGAAAAATGAAATAAAAAAGAAGCTACAACTATTTTTTCTTTTATTTTATACTTTTGTATATATTTTATATTTATACTCGTATTATTTGGCAAAAAACTCCAAATTTATGTAAATATGTCACAAAAGATTAGCAAAAAAAAAGAAAAAAATATCAAGAATTAAAAAAAAAAAATGGCAAATAAAACTTGTATTTCGCAATAAAGCTTTTTTTACTTCCTTAACACAAATCACAATATTGTATTGTTGTGATTTGCTATATTTCTTTTTAGCAATAAATTATTAAATTTATGTATTAAATCAGAAACAAATTTTTATAATCAGCAACATTTACTTAGGAACATTTAAATATTGAAAAAAAAAAAAAAAACTTTAAATGGTTTTTTTTATTTTGTTATCATTGAGGAAAGTTTCCTAAAAATAATAAATTTTATAAGATGATTTATTTATTTATTTAATTTTCGAAAGTTCTAGATAAATGTATATATATGTATACATAAATGTCAAAATTTTTTTTTTGATTTTTAAATTATATAACAATTACATTATATTTAAAGTACCTACTATTATGTTAATTCTAAATCTAAGAATTAAAGCCTTTAACTACTTATTTTGAAATATGTTGTTCGATATATATTATTGATATATTTTTTTTTATCTGACTAATGGCGTAGTGGTAAAGACGACGCCTTTCATGTGGAAGGTCTCGGGTTCAAACCCCGGTCAGATCATATCCAATAAAAAAATATCGTAAAATTGTTTAATTATATCGTAATAGTTTATATCGTAATATAAAATAAGATTTAATAAAAATATATAAATAATTCTTGTGTAAGATTATAGATGGCGCACAAAGTTAACATTTGTGCATTCATATTTCATAACCTTATACAACAGCTACAGCCGAGTAATCAACGGCTTAGTGAATATTATGATTAAAGAAACTGAAGCCTAGTTTAAAATAAAAACTTGGTGAATGCCCTATACTCCTTAAAGCAGTGGAAAAGGAATAAAAAAAAACAAATACTTTCTTTAATACACGCCTTGTTTCATCTGAATCGGTGCTACCGTTTTTACATTATGCAGTGGAAATTTAAAAAACAAAAAAAAAAATAAATTCAAACTTTCAAAAAAAAAAAATATCAAAAACATCCTATATTTATGCATTTTTCGACCACTAGATGAAACCATCCGCACAATTTAGGTATATATATTCGGAAACTTGAAAATATAAAGTAAAATTATGCGATGACGTCATCTCAATATATTGAGTCCTCTCTGCGGAAGTACACCAGACCCCTTTTTATGAAAAATTTTTGTTCGACTGGAAATTCAGTTTTTTAATTCCAAGTTTATGAAGTATTGAGCTCTGGATACCCTGGAAATAATTACAAATGCTTTTTCACAACCAATCCTTTATACATGTCAGTACCTTCTTCTTTCTAATATTATAGTTACTCAATATTAAATTTTCCATAAATTTTTTTAAGGTAAATCATATATTCAATGTATTTTATTTTAAAATAATTGGAAAAAATCTCAAGGATAACAATTTAAACAAATTTAAAAGTTATTCTAAAATATTCTATAGTATAAATATCTTAAAGCCAGTATTTAGTAGATACAACCAAAATAAACTAAACACAAAACTATAATAAAAAGCCAATTATGTACATTTCAACAAAAAAAAAAAATTCAAATAAATAATAAATGTCAATATTTTGTTTTCCTCTGCATTCCAAATATCTCTACTAATCTAATTAAGAATTCAATGTCAAATCATTCTTCAAGAAATTTCATCAAAAATAAACAATAACAACAACAAAATATCAATAAAAATTCTTTCATCTTGATCTTATTTCTTGAGTTCATATTTGTTCATAAACATTTAATGTCAACTGCAACATGAAACGTTGAACTCGTTTAAAATGAAAAAAAAAATATACATAGGTAAAATATATAATAAATAATAATAATAAATAATAATAATAATAATGTATCTAATAGATACTATCAATAATAACAGTTTTGTATTATTTATAACAACATATTTCGAAATTGATATTATTAAGTATAATATATATATATATATATATATATACATTATGCTCTTGAAATGGATGATAATTTAATAATCTCACTGTTGCATATGCCAATGGAGCATCTGTTAACAAATGTTAACATAATTATATGTATTAATCTTTTGATTATTCACCTATCAAAATAAAGTTATCATATTTTTTTTTTCTAATATTTGGTTTTTTGTTTTTAATACATTGAATTTAATGTAAATATATAAACACTAACACACATATAAACATATAAATAATAGTCATATTAATAAATAATGAAAATGTTCCTTAAGTAATTAACACCTTTTTTTTTTAAACCATTTTTTACTACATGATCGAAGAACGTTTCAAATGAATAATATATTTGTATCATGATATAATTTTTATAGCATGGGAGAATATATGAAAAATTTTTTACATTATTATATTTACCATATTTATTGAAAAGGGGGGTATACTTTGGAAAAAAAAATATTACATTGAACTTGTTTTTTAATTTCGAAGTAGGGTCTACAATATCTTGAAAGGTCTATTGTTAGTCAAGATTCTACAACATAAGTCTTTAATATATAAGATTTCCTCAAAGTGCATTTATTTGTATGTGAGATTAATTGCATATAATATTTATATATATAGAAAAAACTCAGTGATATTTTTATATGAGGTCTGAGCTTTAGAATTAAAATTTAATAAGTTGATAACTTGGATTAAATGACGGCAAAAGTTTCAGTAGGTATTCCTATAGAAAACAGTTTAGATTCTTATATGTATAAAAATTGTTTGATCTCAAGGATAGCATTTCTTCTGACTTGAATAGAGATTAATTCATTTTAAAAATATTATGATATTATCATATTACACCAATTTAATTACTTCGTTAAACTATTGTAATGCCATACACTTTATTTTTCCAATTGAAATTATTTATTTTAATTTTTAATTATAAAATCTTAAAAAATGGTAATAATTTTAAATTCTTAAAAAATTATGAATCATCTGGTAACCTTAATTTATATCCTATATCCTAAAAGTAATAATAATAAAATATTGTGCGAACTTTAATTTTAATTTGGAATTTAAAATAATTGAATCGATTAAATTGACATTATGTTAATGACTCAACATATATGAAAAGAATTTATAAATAGTACATATTACTTAAACTTAAGTAATGTAATAATTTAATAAATACAATTAAATTGTAATTAATTTTTTTTTAAAAATTTGTTATTTGTTATAATTTTTCCTTAATATTATTAAATTGTTCTAAATTTTTAAAAACATATTAATTATATATTAATTAATAAATGTATTACGTATAAAAATACAATTTTTAAATTATTAATTTAAATTGTTGTTTAAAATGTAATTTTATACAACACTTAAAAATTATGAGGAATTTTAATGGAAATTTCCAAAAAATTTACTATATATTATTATGTTATAATTATTATATAATAATTTAAATACGTCATAACTCATATCTCTTAATAATAATAATTAAATTTTCAGATTACATTATACATTATTTTATATATGTACCTAGACAAAATTTCGTAACCTTATATATTCCGGCATTTGAAGTTTAAAACATTTGATTAAAAAATATGAATCTTAAGCAGTCGGTCCTGTTATATATTTCAAGTACCAGTACAATTACCAGTATGCTTATCTGATACTCATTACTTTATCTTGAATTACTTAGATTTCGATACTAACAAAATTTAAGTATAGATAAAAGAATTAAGTAAAAATACTTTTAATTGTCAGAAAGTAATTAAATTTTTAGTTTAATTACTTTGTTAATTATTTTTTTATACTTAAGTATTTTCGAGAAATTAAGTACCAAGAAATACTTAAGTATGAAGAATTGAATTATTTTCCAAGTATTCAAGTATTTTGCAAATATATTTATTCATATAGCTCAAGTTTCAAAAGTTGTCCTGCTTTCAAATATTTTATCTTGTTTTTTCCTTTGTATCACATCACATTGTATTCACATTTGTTTGTGGACTATTTTATTCGCCCATACCTGATCATCCCACATTTTACGGTATTCTGTAAACAATTATTTTGTACACTGGCTTTTTTTGAATTTTATTTGAAAATTTATTTATATTAAAGACAGATGTGTCTTGCGGATTATTTTAATGATCTACTGCTATCTTTGAATATCTACTATTTTCAATTAGTAATAATTACTTTAAGATGAGTACTTTAATATTTAATGTTAATTTTTAATGTTAATATTTAGCTGTTCCTTTCTTTAATCTTTTTATAGGGGGGAATTCTTTAAAGTAATAAACTTTTGATATCCAAGATCTGATTATCATTGAACTGATTTTTTTGTTAATAATATTTAACTATAAATAAATATGTAATAATAATATCAATTTTCTTTAGATATTACATAATTAATTTTAAAATGTGATATAAACATAATATCCAGTACAAATATAAATATAAATAGTATTATTTAGGACTTTAATAAATAATAACCGATTGATTAATATTAAATAATATAAAATTGACTCTACAAATATAAAGAAAGTATTCAAGAGAATACTGAAATTTCACATGTTTTAATATATTTAATTGTTTATTGGAAAAATTGAAAATCATGAATTACAAATTAATATTAATAGGAATGTGTATAATAGTTAGGAGGTATACCCTGGACAAATAACAATTAATTATAATATAGATAATTAAAATCTATGCTTAAATTGAATATAATAATTATAAGTTTAAATTTTAATTATCAGATTCATAAATACAAAATATTTCGTATTTTAAAGTGTTAACATAACAGTTGTTATATTTAATTGCTTCAACTTTTTCATAGAACAATTATAAAAAAAAAAAAAACAAAAAATTGTGCAATAAATTGTACATACACATAAATAATTGCATATTTGTATATAATATATTATATAACCCTTTAATTAGTGATGCATTATAATTAATATACTATAAGTACTTTTAGCTACAACATATTTTTTTTAGATAGTCATTAGTCAGTTTTACTTTAAAACTTAAAAAAAAAATTCATATAATAATTAAAATGACAGATGTCATTTTTTTGTTTTTTATACAAAAAATTAATAAAGAAAGTAATAATTTTTAAATTGCAATAGTTGCTAATTAAATAATGTTATTGTACTTTTATAATTTTATAATTTAAAAAAGAAATACAAACAAATAATAAACTATAAGATAATAAAAAAATTTTACAAGTGTTTATAACAAAAGACTTATCGATTTTTTAAATTCTTATCATTGCCAATTTAATCAATTTTTATATAGACAAATTCCTTACACAATCGAATCATAAATCGCTTGTGTTAAAAGAAAATGGGATTCTCAAGATAAAAATAAATAAAATTATTTAAGTATACGCAAGGAAGATTGTTTTATCATAAGATAAGAAGAGTTGAAAAATGTTAAATATTCATATAGACTGTATTATTTAAAACCGTAAAAATTATTTCGAATCCTATTTATACTCTCACATTCACCCTCTCGTCTATTAGCTTGAAAGCTCTTTTTAAAAAGGAGCTCTTTTATTTAAAGTTCAGCAGTTATGAACACATGCAAATAAATTTTTACACTTTTATAGAATAAAAAAAATTTCGTTGTAGTTTTAAATCCTAACTATTTAATACTGAAAAAAAAAACTGAATCAATACTGAAATACCGTAAAATTAATAAAACAACAATATAATATAGTTATTTTCTATATCAATCTCTTATGATACCTAATAGAGTGTTACTTTATTTCAGAAATCACCATTATAGCCATCAGATTTAATTTAAGTTACAATATAAATGCAAAAGTAATTTTATTAAACTAAAATGTTATTAAATTTAAATATGAAAAAGTTTTGAATCACTCCGTGAAAAAATTTACTTCCATTCATCATTTAAAAAGCTACTAAAATAAATCCTGAAAAGAAATATTTCCATTAACCACTGAAAAGGTACTAAAAACGTACTGAAAAAGAATTGCAAGGAACTGCAAAAGTTGATGAAAAAGTCCTGAAAATAAGTAGATAAGAACTTTCAATGTATATAAGTGCAAAAGTATGATGAATATTTTCCCACAATTTCTATATTCATTTTAGTCGAAGAGAATTAATTTCTTTACATTCAGTAGTGCAACGGTCGGACAGACACACATAGCTAGATCATTTTACTTTTTGATGCTGATCCGATACGTACCTTTGACACTATATCTTGTTCGTCTAACGGAGGAGCAATTTTAATATACCCGATGTCATATATGTATGCACGGGTATAAAAATCGTGCACTTACTATATATTTTTATTTGCATATACATAAGACATTTTAATTTTGACAGATATATGACATTTGAATTTTGTAAAATGTAAACAATCAAAAAAAATTTTTATATTGTACAGAAAGTTAGTAATTTTGAGAACGAATTACATATTGTTAAAATTTAATAAGTATTTTATATTGTAAAATTTTGTATTTGAGTTATATGGTATTCTATATCTTTGAGTTATATTATTTAATTAAATCATTTGTTTACATTTTGCATTTAACTATATTGTTGTATTAATATATTTTTATACCCGTACATACATGTATGGATCCGGGTATATTAAAATTCCTCCTCCGTTTGTAAAGCATTGATCTAGACAAGCTAGATATAGTGTCAAGCAAGGGTACGTATCGGATCAAAATCGAAAGTAAATCAATCTTCCTATGTGTGTCTGTACGTCCGTCCATATATATATATATTTATTTATATATTTTTTTCTAATTTATATACCAAAAGAATCAAATCTCTAATTTATATAAAACTTAAAAATTAATTTTTTAATTTTTAGTCAAAAAGTATAAAAAAAACAAAACAGTATTAATTTGGATGGGATTCCTTTCCAAGATGAACTTTTTACGTCACATAATTTGCGTTTAATTAAAATATTAAATTTATATAAAAAAAAATTGAAGTATCATATAAATAAAAATTAATTAATTAATACAATAAAAGAAAAAAAAAATAATACAAGAAACAACTTATTCAGAGCAGACTTTATGGCGCATTCATTAAATCTGATATAATTAAAAAATAAATTTTAGTATTTAGTAGATATATGGTTATTTAACAAGTAAATCCCATTAAGCTTTCTATATGTTTTTAGCACATTTTCAAAAAAATTTGTAAAAATGTGCCTATATAGCTTCACTCTGTCCGTCCGTCCGTCCGTCCGTATGTTTACAAAAACTTTTACACCGTTTGAAATAGAGAAAATAAATTTTAACCATGGGTAGTTTTTGCAAAAAAAATAATTTCGTAGAAGAATTTTTTTCTGTAGCCCCACCTGTTACGGGGCTACAGCCCCCCAAAGTTGGAAAAAGCCCTATATTTAAATTGTTATAACAAGAGTTCTGTTACATGTATTTTCAAACGGCAAATGATAGCTGGTTTCATAAACTTTATAAATTTTTACAAGGCAAATGTTTAGGGTTGCCATACGGTACAAAAATTTAACATTACGCAAAACTCAATTTTCGCAAAATTTTTGGCCCCACATATCTTCTAAACGGTTCAAGCTAGAGTCTTGAAATTTTGGGAGAAGTTAGATCCTAAAAAAATAGTAGGAGTCAGTTAACAAAATTTTTTTGTCAAGCCCCCTGTTTAGGAGCTATAAGGGCCCGAAAATTTAAATTATGCTATTTTTAAGCACCTGTAACTTGAATACCTGTCCAATTTTTTTTTTATTAATATACAAAATTTAAAGGTCCAACATTATATTTTAACATATGTTAAAGGTTTTCCTTAAATTTAAAAGGGGTTCCTTAAATTGAAAAAAATGTCTCTCAGTTTTACCCATTTTTGCTTAGATAATAAAATTCTAAGTAAAATTCCAAATTTTTGTGTAATTCACAATTTAATTCCTAGAACCTAAAAAATTAGAGGATGAGGGGGGGGGGGGGAAGAAGTTAGATGCTTGAGAAATTTGGCAACCTTCCCCATTGAAGGGCTATAACAACTTTTTGTTAGCAGTAAATTTTATAAGTCAGTAGTAACTATTTCCAAGTAAATATTTGATTGTAATACAATATAATTTTGAAAATGTGCTTTTTTAAAAACCCTTGGTTTTTTTTCATAACTTGTTTTTTTTTTTATCATTTATACTATGATTTTAATTTCTATATATTTTTATAATATTCAAAATTATTCGAAGATCAAAATAATTTTTTTAATTTTTTTATACAAAATGATTTTTTTTGTAGAGTAATAAATTAGTTTTGTAACTTTTAAAACTTTTAAATAATTAGTAACTTCTTATTTTATATACTCATTTCAAATGAGCTTGGCCGCTTTTCACATGAAATTTGGCTATTTCCCATTCCTTTTATTTATTTTTAAAATATTTTTGGGATCTTTTTATAAATCGGTCTTAAGAGTTGAAAGTTTTTAATTTTTCTTTCTGCATTTAGGCTGTAAAATCGACTATAAATTAAACTATAAAATCATAAAATCCGAAAGTAGATTTTTTCAAATATGTTTATCGGATTATTGCATTCCCAGAAATGGGAGTGATTAAAAAAATACCAATTTAATTTTATAATTTCGGACTATTTGTATTTGAAAATAAGATTAAATTGATTTTAAAAATTGATAAATTTCATTTTGAAAAGGGCCAGATTCATATGAAAAGAGTATATATTATTTTCAAAATGTATTTTTAAGTTTATATAATATTTTCTTTGAACTTTCAATGATTTTTTTTTACCAATGACACTTTGACATTTTATAAGATATTCCTTGTTTATTATATGAGCTTATAACACTTTTAAATATTAAACATTTGAAGAACTGCAGTCTTACAAAAAAAATCATTTGCATATACAATTTGTTCATTTGTCATAATTTGGTAATTCCTTTCCTCTAATCCGAAAATTTTGCAAATATATTACAAAAACAACAAAAAGATTCAGTGGAAAAAAAAATCCCAGATAAATATGAACCAGATTACTTTACAATTAAATAATTCATAAAAATAACGTTCATTAATTTTAATATTATCAATTACCATCGGAATTAAAATTTTAAGTCTAAGATAAAAAAGCTCGGTGATTTTTTTTTTGTATACTATTTTCAGAAAAAATTTCCATTTTAATCGCTTTAATAAAGTTCTCAAATTAAAATGATACCTAAAAATATAAAAACAGCCCGATTTGAGTCATTAAAAAGTAATTTTGATTAGGTATTTTGGTGCTTAAGGTAAATTGATCAATTCATAATAATGACAAATTTGTATCACTAAGAATGTAATAATTACAAATCAGTAAAATTTCTTCTTAAAGACATTTTAATCGAAAAAGCAAATTAAAAAAATATGCTACACTTGATAATTTAATTCATTTTTAATGGTTTTTTAATAAAATTATCTTTTTTTTTTAAACTATTTTTTCAAACAATCATATTTGTAATAAGTAGTTAACTCCCAAATTATTTGATCATTAAGATGGAACTTTTTTAAATTTGTTCTAAGGAATTTAAAAAAAAAATTGAAATAAATAAAATAAAGTAACAGGTAAAAGGAAGGATTTATAAAGGAGCACATTTCTGTAATTAAAAGAGTATTATTATTACAATTAAAGTGTACGTATTTGTCTTATTAAAGGGGGAAGTGCGAGTTCGATCCTCATACAGTTTATAACTAATAAATATTTAATTAAAAAGTAAATTATTGAAATTTTGCAAAATCACCTTGGTGATTTAATATAAAAAAGTAAAAACTTCTACTATATGGTATAAAAAATATAAATAATATTACTTACAAATTCATAAAAAGTATTGACAATGGGATACACAACGAGTCGCAAGTTCTATATGTCCAAAAGTTAAAAAAACGAGGAAGATTATAGTTGCCCTTGTCAACTTTTAGATACCCGTGCTTACCCACTAACCGTTATTTATTTATAATATATAACGGGTAAGTTAATTTTTAAATATCATAAATGCTATTAGGTATAAAAAAAAATATAAAAAAGTAAAATAGTTAAAAAAAAAATTAACTTATCCCATAATTTTTGCTTAAAAAAAAAATTAAATTTTTAATTCATTATAGGTACAATAATTTTTGGTTAAAAACAAAAAAAAACAAAAAAAAATAGCCCACCCCAAAAGTTGGTCCGAGCGATGTCCGACTTTGCCAACTAACTTGCCCTATTACTTTACCTGCCCAGTTTTAATTTTAACCTCGTAGCTTCATTAGATTCACAGTTATCGAATTGACAACTTTGTATGGGAGCTGCCCGAATATGGGGTCGTAACATTTTGAAACTCCGAATTAGTGCTCGATTCTTTATATAACTAACAGTGTGTAATTTTCATCCTCGTAGTATACTCAGTTTCCAAGAAATTCATATTGGTGCAAAGAAGTTGTATGGCAACCCCCCGCAAATGAAGCCGTAAAATTTTGAAACTTCATATAAGTGCTTGATTCATTATAAAACTAACCGTGTGTAATTTTCGTCTTTCTAGAATAATTACTTTTGAAGAAATTTATATTGGTTTAAATAAGTTGTGTGGCAGCTCCCCGAAACCTTGGTCTGGTCTTAACCAAAAAGAATAGGGAACCTTAAAAATGTCCAAAAAATGTTTTGTGTCAATTTCAAAACTCTAGCTCTAATTTTTCAATTCTATCTCTTGTAATTAATTTTTAATTCACGAATATATTTAACCTAAGCAAAGTAAGCATCATATAATCAGATTGATAAAATGATTCATTCAAAATATTACACATATACATATTATATGATATACATAATATATAAATTATTTATGGAGCCATTTACTTAAAAAAAATCTTTGTGTTCTTTTTTGCTTATCTTAAAAAAACTACGCATCATTTAAATAATATGAAATTCTAACTCGTTATCTATTCAAAAAAAAAGTAAACAAAAAAACAAAAACAAACAAAATTCATATAATTTCATATTAAATACACGGTGCATAGCAAATTTTCAAATTTTTATATGAAAATGTTGGAGTTAAAAAAGTTAGCTGTTCGAGAGCTACCCGAAGTTTTGGTCCGATCTTAACCAAAAAAAATAGGGAACCTAGAAATTGATTGAAAAATATTTTGTGAAAATTTCAAAACTGTAGCTCTTTTAGTTTTTGAGTTATCGTGCTGACACACAGACGGACGGACGGACGGACGGACGGACAGACACACATAGCTAGATCGACTCATTTTTCGATTCTGAGCCGATACGTACCCTTGACACTATATCTAGCTCGTCTAGATCGATGCGTTACAAACGGAGGAGCAAATCTAATATACCCGATGTCATATATGTATGCACGGGTATAAAAATGAATCGCCAAATGTTCAGACAAAAATATACATGAAACATTTGCGATATACTTAATTTTACCAAAATAAACTAAATAATTGAAAAAATTCACAAAAACTTTTATATAAAAATATTTGTCAATATTAAGGCATGTTAAAATTAAAGTCTTTATTATTTATCTATTTCATTTAAAATTATTCGTTAAATTTCTTTGTAAAATAACTTTGATTAAAGTATAAGACCTGGGCCCTATTGCACCAATAACTTATCAAATAATCATATTTTTGATAAATTTTGAATGCACTATAACCACATTTGATAACAAACCAATGAAGTTTGATTAGTAAAAATCATAAAAATAAGATTTTTTGATAAATGATAAGTGGCTGATGCAATTGAGCACTGCTTTTAAATCATTTTTTCCCCATTTTTTCAATTCTTCTTTTATTACAATAAAGAATTCATGTCCTGGCTAAGTAACTATTCTGTAAGCCTTTTTTAAAATTTGTGCTATGACATTTGAGTTTTGGTTGTCCTATTTCGTTTAAAATGGAAATTTTTTAATGTGGTTTTCTATTTTTTTCATCTATCCAAGTTTGTTGTGGTTTCAAAGCTTTGTATTTGCTTGTGTGAGCACAAACCTGAATTCGATTCCTTTTATTTGTAATTGACTCTTTAGAGCATATACAATTCAATTTTATGGATTTTAATTATTTTGGAATTTCTTGATCAAAGATTACCGTCAGTACAATACAGTGGATTGTTTAAATTTTCAAAATATAAAGTTCAATAAAACCAATGATTCATGAGAAATTTTTGAAATAAAAAAGTTCTTAAATATTTCTTGATAAAACAAGAATAATTCAAATCATGTTTCTTATATTTATTTCTGAGCGTAATAACAAATTTATAATACTAGGAGAACCACTTTCATCCAGATAACACTAAAATAAATGTCAACTATTCTAAATGCGCATTAAAAAAATATCCAAACGGATATTTATAAAAAAAAAAACCATTTGAACTTGACGGAAGGTTAAAAAAATCCTAAAGCGTTTTATTTTAGTTATATTTTATATAATAAAACAGATTAAAACATACATAAATTTGTAATTTGGAAAATATTTGGATATTTTTGATAGTTTTTGTTTTTATAATCAAAGTTAAATAAAAATATTATAAAAAAAATTTGTTGAGATATTATTTACAGACCCGGCCTTTATTTAATTTGATTTCATCAATATTTTTTAATGAGTGCACATGTAATTAGAACAAAATTATGAATTAATTACAAGTATACAAGTATACTAGCCCTGAATATATAAGCTTTTATTTACTGAGTATTCTCTTGCTAATTCCTTTTGGTACTAAATATATTAATTATATATATATATAATATAAAACGAGGAAGAGTGTAGTAGAGTAGACTGTGTCAACTCTGGGATACCCGTATGACCGTTATATAAACATTATATCACCCGGTTGATTACTTTTCGCAAAATTTCAAACATTCAGCTTTATTAGGTATAGTGTAATGCTCATATAAAAGAAGGAGTTGTATGGCAGCTACTCGAACTCTCCACAGTAGACTAACCAAATTTTGAAGTAACTTATACTCTAAACTATTACTCTAAACTATTTTTGGCAAAATTTCAGACACCCAGCTTCACTAGGTGTAGTATATTGCTCATATAAAAGAAGGAGTTGTATGGCAGCTAATCAAACTTTCTGCAGGAGACTAACCAAATTTTGAAGTAACTTTGGCTATTACTCTAAACTATTTTTGGCAAAATTTCAGAAACCCATCTTCCATAGATATAGAGTAATGCTCATATAAAAGTAGGAGTTGTATGGCAGCTACTAACCCCTTTATTTTTTGAGTTATCGTGCGGACGAACGGACGTACATACATACGTACATACTAATAGTCATAATAGTCGTACTAATTGTCATACGGGTACAAAAATATATGCTGTGTCCACCACAGAACTAACTCCTCCTACAGGAAAATCATAATTTGAAACATCTTCCAAAAATTTTTTACTAGGTATTACGGCATTACATACGTATTAATTTTAATCAAAGCAATTAACGTTTAATAAGTTTTGTTGTACTATTTTTTGTATATGAAATATTCGCAAAAAACCTAAAAATTACCCTTGAAAAGTGCCATTTGGAGTTTCCTGATTTTCTCCAAAATCTTATCAATTTAAAATATTAACATCAAAATCTTATATAAAAAATTTAAAAACAAAAACATTTTGTTAAGCCGTTTAGACTATACATGTATGCACAGACAGTCAGATAGGCACACAGACGGACTTGATCAAAAAAACACTTATATTATGAGTTTATGCACACCGTAGTAATGCATATATGCAAAAATCTCAGGGTCCAATTTTTGGCGAGAAACCCATACCTACCGTTTGATAATAAATAATATTACATATGCATACAAATTAATAAAAATATCCTGAAACAGTGCTCCGTTTCAAAATAAGGAGCAGGTTTCACTTTCTTCTCACATTGAAATTCAATAGTGAATATCTTGTGTCAAACGTCATAGGTATTAAAAAATCATTTATATAATCTTTAATATTTTAATGCGTACAATAACTTAATAATTTGAACTTAATATTTTTATTATGAAATTATGCTATTTCTTTTTATTTTATATTGTTTTAAAATTTTAAGAGTTGTTGACGTTAATTTTTTATTTAAAAGAATTTTTTTAATAAAAAAACCTTTAAAAATAAAATGGGTTTTCTTACCATCCCACCAATATAATAGAAAAAATTTATAGTTTATTATTATATTATATTGATTTTTATGCATAGGGAATGAGGTACTACGTCAAAAAGTAAAATACAATCAAAAAGTTCAACAAACGTCAAAATATCTTGTTCAAACTAGTTATATATATAACTGACTAATGGGTATTTAATTATGTTTTTAGAAAAATGTATTCAACAGTATGAAATTTTTTTTTAACCGTATACAGGAAAATAGGAATTAAAACAAGGAATGAAAAAACATTAATTTGATACACCCGACTTATTAATATCGTACACCTGAAAATTCAATTGACAGTTACAAGAACCCCCAGTTCAAATCATCTGTGATTTCGGGAACATTAAGCAAGCAGGATAGAACTACCTTGTACTAAATTTCAATTTTTTAACTTTATTAATTCCGGATATTTGCTGGTTAGGTCCTAAGGAGGGATATTTTATATAGAAGCTATCCCAACCACTACTTTCATCCCCCACAAATTTTAGAAACATAAGGATAACAGGACAGAACTCTGTTGTACAAAATATATGCTTTTAAGGGTGTTTTGGAGGTACCGTAACACTTACACTAATTGATAACGAATTTCAGTGACAAAAAGGAACTAGAAAGGAACAGCTCTGTGCCACAATTTAAAGGTTCTATCTTAATTGTTTGCGGAATTATGCTCATTTTGTCTGAGATCGATCGAAAGCTTTCAGAATCCGAACCCATTGTTGTCCATTTCGCACATTTGCAAACCCCATCTTTCTTTTGTCATTAGTAATCAATAGTATACATTTAATCAAGATGGCATAATTATTTTTTGAGTTATCCGGTTAATGGACGAATGGACAGTCAGGAGGTGACTTAAAAATACTTTTGCAAACCTAGCTTGCCCCTTTCGATTGTTATAAACATCTAGTTAATATACCTCTATACCTTTTTTAAGTGTGGTGTATAAAGAAGCAAAATGCTAACAAACGCTTTGGATGTATTAATAATAATGAAAAAGTTCGGGTATAATTTTGAGTTCGATTGTGTCTTTTACATTGGAATTTGGATCTTTAACTTTTAATTTTCTATACGATCATTAAGGAAAATATCGATCAATTTTATGCAAATTATGTTTTTATAAGTACATATACGTAATACAGTCAAATTACTAACCATATTCTTCAAAACATGACGTTTTAAAGGTGTTTAAAGGGTTTCCCATTTTAAAAACATCAATATCCAAATAATGTCCAAAAATGTAACTGAAAACCCGGGTTGGGTCTGAAATCTCGTTTTTACAAAATCTGGTTTTAAAAAAACTCGTTTTAAAAATCTCGTTTTTAGAAAATCTCGTTTTAGAAAATCTTGTTTTTAGAAAATCCCTTTTTTTATATTCTGGAAAAAGCTGATAATTCTGGTTTTGTATGCAACTCAAAAATCCTTAAAAACCAGATTCAATAAAAAACGAGATTTTCTAAAACGAAATTTTCTAAAAACGTGACTTAAAAAATAAAATTTACTAAACCGAGATTATGGAACGCTCCCTGGAAGCCCACAAGAAAGAGAAGTTAAACTGAATCTAAAATTTATAGAAAGGTTTTAATCCGACGTAGGGATACGTTACCGGTTAAACTGGAGCATTGAAGCACAATATACTGAAAGTAAAAATACCTAATCTAAAATAGTAAACATTAAATAAATACTATTTTTAAGTTTATAATAAATTAATTTAAAAAACAAAAACCTAAGCGTGCAATATTTTGTTTAAAAAAATAGATTTTTATACAGTGTTCTATTTTTATAACTTTTCTTATAACTTCGTTAATTTCCAAGCTTTTAATAATGCATATTTCAATAAAAATTTCCATTTTATTATGCATCTTTAAGAATCCCACGTTTTTTCTAACGTTCGCATTCCTCAATATTGATGTATTGGCCTTTCCCTATTAATTTTCTGAAAAATCTTAAGAAATACCTGAAGCTTTTTTTAGCATAAATTTTATTTCAAATTATTTATATCCACTTTACAACGTCATGTCTGTTATAGAGCTTTTTCTAGGTTTTTATACCCGTGCATATATATATGACATCGGGTATATTAGATTTGCTCCTCCGTTTGTAACGCATCGATCTAGACGAGCTAGATATAGTGTCAAGGGTATGTATCGGCTCAGAATCGAAAAATTAGTCGATCTAGCTATGTGTGTCTGTCCGTCCGTCCGTCCGTCCGTCCGTCTGTGTGTCAGCACGATAACTCAAAAACTAAAAGAGCTACAGTTTTGAAATTTTCACAAAATATTTTTCAATCAATTTCTAGGTTCCCTATTTTTTTTGGTTAAGATCGGACCAAAACTTCGGGTAGCTCTCGAACAGCTAACTTTTTTAACTCCAATATTTTCATACAAAAATTTGAAATATAGCTATGCACCTTGTAACATGAAATTATATGAATTTTTTTTGTTTTTGTTTTTTTGATTTTTTGTTTATTTTTTTTTGTATTTTTATACCCGTGCATACATATATGACATCGGGTATATTAGATTTGCTCCTCCGTTTGTAACGCATCGATCTAGACGAGCTAGATATAGTGTCAAGGGTACGTATCGGCTCAGAATCGAAAAATTAGTCGATCTAGCTATGTGTGTCTGTCCGTCCGTCCGTCCGTCCGTCCGTCCGTCCGTCTGTGTGTCAGCACGATAACTCAAAAACTAAAAGAGCTACAGTTTTGAAATTTTCACAAAATATTTTTCAATCAATTTCTAGGTTCCCTATTTTTTTTGGTTAAGATCGGACCAAAACTTCGGGTAGCTCTCGAACAGCTAACTTTTTTAACTCCAATATTTTCATACAAAAATTTTAACATGAAGTATTTAACCCTTTCGTGGGCCTATACGTTCCTATAAAAAATTTAATATTTTTTTCTTATTTTCGCAGCTCTTAAGTTATTCCAATTTGGTTTTTAACAATTTTTGGTTTATGTTGTGTTTTGGGCAAAAGTTGCACTTGGTGGGAATTATACTTCCCGTGGCCCAATTCAAATAACAAAAAAAAATATTAGGATAATTAGTTCAGTGATTTTATTAAGAAGTAACAGAAAAACACAATTCATATAAAACATAAAACTTAACAAAAATAACAAAAAACAATTCATATAAAATAAAAAAATTCCTCCACAAATTAAAATAAAAAAAATTAAATGATATTTATTTACTATGGAATTTCGAAAAGCATTTGTCAATGCATAACGGCACCATGCATGTTGAGCAAATGAATTTTGTACGTTTTTTTTTTATTTTAGTACTACAAAGCCTGCATCTTCTGTACGTTTTTGACTTTTCAGGAAAATGTGAACCCACTTGTTTGAGTCTCACATCATCTGGTACACAACGTTTATTTGATAGAAAATTGACAGCAGTTTTGTAGCGTTTTTTAGATGTGAAGTTGTTAATTAGTTGGTTGGCCAAACGTAGTCTAAATGCCAGTTGATCTCCAGCATTTCTTTTTGAAATTTTTCATAAAAGAAACGAATTTACTATACATAAGTCAATCAAATGATACAAAATTCGATGCCACCACTTCACAGATCTTCGCCCTATAGCGTAACGCTCTTTATACTGATCGAATCGATCCACGCCACCCATTATTTTATTATACATGTATATTACCTGCAACAAAGTATTTTTTCAATCAGTAAGTTATTTATTATTTATTTCAAAAAATATTTATTAACCTTTGGACAAGGAATATCCTCTTTTTTGCCATTTTTATTTTTACGTTGCACGATGGAAATATCTTTTGGACTATACAAGCTGGATAATACAGATACTTCTCTACTATCCATCCATTTAACAGCTGCTACTACATTTCTTGTAGCAAATTTGTGTTCTCCCTTTTTCATATGTAACTTGCTCTTTGGTTTCAGTATTTCTGGGAGTCCTTTGCGATTTCCGCGCACTGTACCACAAGAATAGATATTTTTACGCTTCAAGAGCTTAACTATTTTGAAAGTAGTGAAGAAATTATCAAACGCTACTAAAACCGGTTTTCGTTGCAAATTTTTAGTTAAGTTTAAAATTACACTTTCTCCTAAACCAAACTGTTTAGATTCTGAACCTTCTTTTTTCTTGCCAGTTGTAAACATCAAACTTTATAACGTATCCAGTTTCGGAATCTGAAAGGCACCAAACCTTGTAACCTCGTTTTACAGGTTTTTGAGGCATATATTGTTTAAGGCTGGATCGACCTTTAAAAGGAATCATTGATTCATCAATCGATAAATAATTCGAATGATTATAAGATTCCTGACAATTATTGTTGATTTTAATAAGTAACGGTCTTATTTTAAATAGTTTGTCGTGGTTTACATCGGATTTATTAGTATTCATTGAATTGTCATTGCAATGTAACATTTCTGTTATTTTTTTGAAACGTTTGGCCGTCATAACTTTATTTATATTAGGAACACTTAGTGAAGGATCAGAGGACCAATAACAATGTAACCGTGGTAAAATATGAATCCCCATTAAAATATGACATCCTATAAATGCTTTTAATTCTTCTAATGTTATGTTTATCCAATTGTTAGAAGAACTTCCCGGTTTTTCTTGGGCATATCTATTTGTTTCTACAACAATCAAATTTAACAAGTCGTTGTCCATCAAATTCAAAAAATAATCTAATTCTGATTTAGCGTTTTCAAAATTTTTCGATGTGGAAGCTTCAAAGTCGAAAATTGGATTTTCTTGTTCAAAATAAGATAAATCTTCAGTCCATTCCTCATCATCATCCTCTTCACTCTCTTCACTCTCATCATTATCAAAAATTAATTTATTATCAAATTCTTCTTCTAATACAAAATTTTGTATCAATTCATTGGGAGTCTGACTCTTTGATGTCTCCTCTAATGCTTGCAATTCTTCCCTAGCACCGAAATCAGCTTCTTCCTCAGAAGCTTCATCATCAGATGGTAAGCCAAAGCACATATCCAAAATTCTCTCAACATGTTTTGGATTTTCCAAATCGAAATTTGAGATATTATCCATTTGAATCTGCAAAAAAAAAAAAATGTAGTGTTCGTTGGGAAGTATAATTCCCACCACAACTAATTGGTCGTGGGCCGTGGGAAGAATACTACCCACCTAATAAAATTCACTTTACATTCGATCCACACTAAATATTTTCTTTTTAATACGTTAAACGCATAATATAATAAACACTACTTACTTTTTTTATAAATTTTCAAAAATATATTCGCAAATATAAAAATAAACTATAAAAAATCACAAAATTGGCAAATTCAAAATTGCAAACTGTCACTTTTAATGCATCTTCACCAAAAAATATAAAAATAAACTTATCAGAGGTGCTGCCACCGCTGTTATTGTATTTTCACATTTAGATTATTGTCAACAGATGACTCTGAAATCAAAAAATAATTCGTACTGGTAAAATTATAGTTTTTAGAAGGTTTTTAGCTAAGTGGGAAGTATACTTTCCACAGCCCACGAAAGGGTTAACATGAAATTATATGAATTTTGTTTGTTTTTGTTTTTTTGTTTGTTTTTTTGTTTTTTGTTTTTGTTACAAAAAGTAGATAAAGATTTCGAGTTAGAATTTCATATGATTTAAATGGGTTGCATGAATTAAGGTCGAAAAACATTAAAGTCGAAACGGTAAATGAATTAAAGTCGAAAAAAATTCTACTTTAATTCATATGAATTAATGTCGAAAAATTAAAATGAATTAAAGTCGAAAATGGTAAAATTTAAAAAAATTTAAAAATGAAATAAAATCGAAAAATTTTTTTTATGTTTGAAAAATGAATTAAAGTCGAAAATTTTCTACTTTAATTCATATGAACTAAAACCGAAAATATTAAAAATGAATTAAAGTCGAAAATTTTCTACTTTAATTCATATGAACTAAAACCGAAAATATTAAAAATGAATTAAAGTCGAAAATTTTCTACTTTAATTCATATGAACTAAAACCGAAAATATTAAAAATGAATTAAAGTCGAAAATTTGTTATTTGTTTTATTATTTTTAATCATTTGATATAGCTAAATAACTTACATATTTACATATATTCTGGAAAAAGCGGCAATCCTGATTTGAATCCAACTCTAAAATCCTTCCTAATTCAGAATCTTGCATATACATAATAAATATTCTGGAAAAAGCGGCAATCCTGATTTTGAATCCAACTTTAAAATCCCTCCTAATTCAGAATACCACATATACACATACTTAAATATTCTGGAAAAAGCGTAAAACCCTGCTTTTGAATCAAACTCTAAAATGTGGGATTCCGAATTACGAGGGATTTTAGAGTTGGATTCAAAATCAGGATTGCCGCTTTTTCCAGAATATTTATTATGTATATGCAAGATTCTGAATTAGGAAGGATTTTAGAGTTGGATTCAAATCAGGATTGCCGCTTTTTCCAGAATATTTATATATGTGTATATGTGGGATTCTGAATTTGGAGGGATTTTAAAGTTGGATTCAAAAGCAGAGTTTTACGCTTTTTCCAGAATATTTATATATGTGTATATGTTTTACGAAATGTTGATTTTATGTCCATTATAAATTTTTTTCAAATGGTCATAATGTCAATGGACATTATGACCAATTCAATCATGGACATTATGACCATTTTCAAGTATTTCAGACCCTTCCCACACAATTGTGTGGGTAACATTCTAATATTCAAACCGCAATAAAAAGTTATCAAATATACCTGTAAACTTAATTTTTTTTTGTTGTTTTTGTAATTTTGTAAAAAAATGAATTAAAGTCGAAAATTTTCTACATTAATTCATATGAATTAAAAACGAAAATATTAAAAATGAATTAAAGTCGAAAATTTTCTACATTAATTCATATGAATTAAAATCGAAAATATTAAAAATGAATTAAAGTCGAAAATTTTCTACGTTAATTCATATGAATTAAAATCGAAAATATTAAAAATGAATTAAAGTCGAAAATTATTTTTTCTATTTTAATTCATTTTTTTTTTTTCGACTTTAGTGCATATGAAATAAAATCGAAAAATGTAAAATGAATTAAAGTCGAAAAAAAATTTCAATTTTTTTTCGACTTTAATTCATTTACCGTTTTCGACTTTAATGTTTTTCGACCTTAATTCATGCAACCATTTAAATGATGCGTAGTTTATTTAAGATAAGCAAAAAAAAGAAGACAAAGATTTTTTTAAGTAAATGGCTTATTGATATTGATAGATATTTATGAATATATATGATGAATCATCATGATGATTATTATATGAATAATGATAATATGAAGTTGATTTGGCTTAAGTTTAATATATTCGTGAATTAAAAATTAATTATAAGAGATGGAATTGAAAAATTAGAGCAAGAGTTTTGAAATTCACACAAAACATTTTTGGGACATTTTTTAGGTTCCCTATTTTTTTTGGTTAAGACCAGATCAAGGTTTCGGGGAGCTGCCACACAACTTATTTAAATCAATATGAATTTCTTCAAAAGTAATTATACCAGGAAGATGAAAATTACACACGGTTAGTTTTATAATGAATCAAGAACTTATATGAAGTTTCAAAATGTTACGACTTCATTTTCGGGGGGCTGCCATACAACTTTTTTGCACCAATATGAATTTCTTGAAAACTGATTATACTACGAGGATGAAAATTACACACTGTTAGTTATATAATGAATCGAGCACTTATATGAAGTTTCAAAATGTTACGGCCCCGTTTTCGGGCAACTGCCATACAAAGTAATCAATTCGATAACTGTGAATCTAATGAAGCTACGAGGTTAAAATCAAAACTGGGCAGATAAAGTAATAGGGCAAGTTAGTTGGCAAAGTTGGACATCACTCGGACCAACTTTTAGGGCGGGCTATTTTTTTTTTTTTTGTTTTTTTTTTTTTTTTTGTTTTTAAGCAAAAATTATGGTAGTATAATGGAATTAAAAATTTAATTTTTTTTTTAAGCTAAAATTATGGGGTAAAAAGGTAAATTTTTTTTTAACTATTTTACTTTCTTATATTTTTTTTGTAATATTTATAATAGCATAGAGGAAATAAATAACGGTTAGTGGGTATGCACGGGTATCTAAAAGTTGACAAGGGCAACTATAATCTTCCTCGTTTTTTGTACGATTACGAGTTAGAATTTCATATAATTTAAATGATGCGTAGTTTATTTAAGATAAGCAAAAAAGAAGACAAAGATTTTTTTTAAGTAAATGGCTTCATAAATAATTTATATATGTATATTCATATAATATGTATATGTGTAATATTTTGAATGAATCATTTTATCAATATGATTATATGATGCTTACTTTGCTTAGGTTTAATATATTCGTGAATTAAAAATTAATTAAAAGAGATAGAATTGAAAAATTAGGGCTAGAGTTTTGAAATTCACACAAAACATTTTATGGACATTTTTAAGGTTCCCTATTCTTTTTGGTTAAGACCAGACCAAGGTTTCGGGGAGCTGTCACACAACTTATTTAAACCAATATAAATTTCTTCAAAGTAATTATACTAGAAAGACGAAAATTACACACGGTTAGTTTTATAATGAATCAACCACTTATATGAAGTTTCAAAATTTTACGGCTTCATTTGCGGGGGGCTGCCATACAACTTCTTTGCACCAATATGAATTTCTTGGAAACTGAGTATACTACGAGGATGAAAATTACACACTGTTAGTTATATAATGAATCGAGCACTAATATGGAGTTTCGAAATGTTGCGACCCCATTTTCGGGCAGCTGCCATACAAAGTTGTCAATTCGATAACTGTGAATCTAATGAAGCTACGAGGTTAAAATTAAAACTGGGCAGGTAAAGTAATAGGGCAAGTTAGTTGGCAAAGTTGGACATCGCTCGGGCCAACTTTTGGGGTGGGCTATTTTTTTTTTATGGTTATTTTTTTTTATAGTTTTTTTTTTTTGTTTTTAAGCAAAAATTATGGTATAATGAATTAAAAATTTAATTTGTTTTTTTTTTATTTAATTTTTTTTAAGCAAAAATTATGGGATAATAAGCTAAATTTTTTTAACTATTTTACTTTCTTATATTTTTTTTGTAATATTTATAATAGCATGTGGAAAATAAATAACGGTTAGTGGGTAAGCACGGGTATCTAAAAGTTGACAAGGGCAACTATAATCTTCCTCGTTTTTTATATTATTGGTAAACAATTTAGACGTCATCAGATATTAAAAACAAAAGTTAATAGTGGCGCCAATTTGTCTGATAGAGATTAGCAGTCATCAAATTTAATATAAATTAAACGAATATTGATGATTTTAAAATAATTGATCGTAGTGGGAATTTATCACGTAAAATATTTCCTTAAATTTTTATTATAACTTACCCACATCTTAAGCTGAGTTTTATTCATCATTTTTTTTAAATTAAATTTTGTAAAAAACTGGTAACGTGTGTGCAATAACTGATAAACTGATATGAAAAACTGACGTCATTGAAAAACCTGCACAGAAATAATTGAATAATTGAAGTTGTTTCTGTTCATATGGAACCTAATTCGTCATATTGTGCACTAAATAACGACATCAATTCGATAGTTTCAGGTAAAATAAAACCTTGCCGATAGCAGAGGGAAGCGACAGACTTCCATTGTTTAAAACGCAATATGTCAGACGGCAGCAAATATTTTTAACGTCCAGCCACAAGAAGAGTTAAGCAATTTTATTAAAAATTAATTATTTGTTGATTGTTTTTTGTTTTAATCTTCTTTTTATTTTATTTGACAGTTATTTTGTTTAAATGAAGTTTATTCAATAAACTGCGTTAGTTCTAAAACAAGATTTTGGTGCTGCCGCTGCCCTCTATCATTTTACGTATCACGTATTTATATAATAAACAGTTATTTTATCTCTTGATTTGGTTAAAAAGTAATTAATTGTAAAATATATATTCTTATTTATTGCTAATTTCTGCTCAAACTATTGAAGATTATGTAAAATACATTTAAATATGCTCTTAGAAATATGTACATGCGTACACAAATTTTATAAAAAACTTGAATTAATGACAGTGTTTTTTGTTTTTTATTTATTTGGGGTTTTTTTTTTTAAGTTGCAATTGCCATAAAAAAAAACCAAGTTGTGAATTTTAATTTTTCAATTTCTTGGAAAAAAAATTGATAATAGATGTTGATTAAAAGCCTAAAAATACAAGTTGACCTACATATATTATTATAGTTATTAGATAAATTTAATGAAATTTACGTCATTTACAAAAACTGTGACGTAAGTTCCGTAGATCGGTTATAATATTGTTGTTTGTTTTTGGCTATTTTTAACTTTTTTTTTTATTTAAATGAAAAATTTATTAGAAAATTTTAATAATTAAGATAAGTGTCATGCATTAAAACTAGTAGTTGATATTTTAAATGGTGATCAACTTTGTCAATATACACCTGCGCAGTGCTCAAATGCGTAATGATTTTAAACTTTGTAAATTATTTTCTACATCAGTTATAAGTTTGACGAAATATCGATTATTATTTTTAAAGTGTTTGTTTTAAATTCAAAGGGTTGTAATATTAGGAAGTTAGTTTCTATTAATTATAACTGTATTTTGTAAATTATTTGTATCAATTTAAAATTTATTAAAATAGATTGGGAAATAAATGGCTTCAAATTTGTAATTGAAACATTAAAGGCTTCATGAAAAGGGCAAGTTATATAAAGAATGGTAACGCTAATATTTGTGGAGTTATAAATCTCTGAAGCACTTAAAACTTGATGTTTATCTTTTTTATATTTCAATGTTTACTTCCTAAATTTTTTTAAAATAACTCAAAAAATTTTACTTGGGAGGAGAATTGTTTGATCTTTTTTGGAAACGTTTGGAAAATGAATCTAATGACGTTTTAAAATAGTATCGCTATAAAATAGACATTGTAACGAAATTTTTAAATAGTTTATAAAATTGTTTACTTCTTTGACAAGAAAATTTGTGGCATTTTCTTCAGGCAACTTTTTTCAAGGTACCTACGATATAACCACCATTTAAGCAAGTTGTATATATCCATATATTTTTAAAGCTTTTAAAGCATTTTATTGCCTCATCGCTAGTTCAAAGCTCTATAGAGTTTCATCATGTAGTACAACGTCTATCTCAGAATAATTTTTGAAATGTTCGGACACAATGTTGCTAAGTAAACTAAATTTCATCCTAGTATATTTTAAAATTTAATAATTTTATCCATGGATATAATACTTACAAATATAAATTAAAAAAAACCCGTTAAAAGCCAATTAATAATAAAAACCTTAAAATTAGAAAATTAGCTATAAGTTAAGTTTTTTTAATTTTAAAACACAGTTTAAAGTTATTCAGACTTAAGTTGTATCAAGTTATATACTTAAAATTTTTCGTAATATTTAAAAAACAAATTTATTAGAAGCTTTCTTACACCATTTAATATGCCATCATTATATATATATATATATATATATATGTATATATATAGGTGAATAAATTATTTTATTTTGTTATCAAAATTTCATAATAAAGTAAAAAATAATTTATAATAAATAATATCATAAATTAACTAGAAAATTTTAGGAAATATGGTGGCATATTTTTTTATCATATTATGACAATTGTTTTTAATTTATTTTTTTGGCTATTAAAATATATTAAAAAAGTTTTATTTGATTTAACGAGAACTTTATTTATTAACCTTATTTGAAGGACAAGTTCAACAATTTAAATACATTGAAAATTAAAACTAATATAATTAAAATATCTGAAAATAAATAAAACTGCCGGAAACTAAAGTAAAATACCTAGAGTTTAACAAACTTATAAACGAAATGTATATTTTAAGAGTCAAAATGAAAACAACTCTTTAAGCTTACATAAAATAAATTTTATTCGTAACTTGGCACAGTTTTCGAAGAAAGTCTACGTCAGAATAAAACTGATTAGTCTTAAATTAAATTAGAATCTTTCCATTGATATCAAAGAAGCTTTTGGTGATTGACATTTGCATAAATCGTAACTACCTATAGTAATTTTTTTTTTCCTAGATTTGAAGTATTTTATTTAAGACTCCTATTTTTGACTTCAGAGTAGTTTCATATCTTAGAATCTAAACTTTTTCCTTCTATTTGGAATATTTTAAAATTCAAGCGCTGGTTCAATGCAAGCAATCATAATTTTGTTTTCTAAAATCATTTACTTATGTGGCAGCCCCAGACTTCGGACACCCAGAAAGCAATTATTTATAATTGCCATATTTAATTTACTGTCACTTATCTCTCTTCTATAGGGCCACACAAGCTAATATTTTTGAACATTTTTTTTTTTAAATGGATGGCACACTGTCTGAGGCTTAAGTATTTCAGTTTGTTAAGCTTTAGAAATACGAATAACTTCAGTACTTTAAAGATTAATTTCGTATTTCTAGATTAAAGTAAAATTTCGCTTACACTAGAATCTAGATAAACTTGTACAAAAAAACAATAGTATAATTCGCAATAATGAACAGTGATAAACCGCGAATCTGTGTATATAATAAAAAATAATGGTATAAAACATTTGTAAATAAATAAAATTATTTTATATTTTGTTATGGCATAATATTATTATTGAATCGGTTTTTATCAGAATTGAAGACATAATAATAATAACATAACAAATTAACTAATACTCATAGAACCCAAATCAGATATTGATATATTTAACCCTCAAGTAAAAAGTTGGATTTCTGAAACAAAAATATGTATTTAGAAAAAATTATGCTGTTGGTATACCAGATACGTGTGGTCTCAAAAATAAATTTAAAAACACCATAAAATAATATAAAAAGATATATATATATACCATATAATATATATATACTTTGACAAGTAAAGTCAGACAAGTAAGGCTCTATATTAAATCTAAATAGATCAATACTTTTTTCTTGTGATTGATATGCACCCTTAAAAAAGAACTAAAAAGTATTTTTATAAAAAATTGAAGGTTAAAGTGACCCAATAGTCAAATTTATTTTTAAAATTAATAATTAAAAGTATTTTTATTGTTTTTAAAAGATTACACTTTGCTAAAAAAAAACTAATTAGTCTTATTATTTTCTTTTTCTTTCCAATTGTTACTAAGTATTATATTATTATATGCATTATTGTATATCGAGATAATTAGAAACATTTTATAAATAGGTATATCAATTATAAATTTATTAATTGCTATTAAAAATATTTATACAATTGAATGATGATGTTTGTTGTGTATTTCTGTATAAACAAAAGGTTACGTTTGATAAATGAAACATTTATTTTAATTTCTTCTATTATAAATTCTACAATTGAATATTTCACAGGAGTTATATACCTATATTTTTTTTGCTTTATATAATATGATTTTATATAACGATATAATTAAATAATTATACGATATAATTTTTATCTAGACTAGATATAATCCGACCGGAATCCGAAACCTTGAAAGGTTAGTGTCTTAACTACTACTGCATTGGACAGATGGCACAGAGATTAAAACGCTGATTTTTTTTTGACATTATAGTAAAATATAAAGTTATGTCAAAAAATGCTTAAACTAGCATTATACACCTTTAAATTTTTAATTTCGTATTCCCAACCCTATTATTTTAAGTTTTGTAAGTGTCAAATTTTGGTGTCAAATTTTGGTGTTTTAAGTGTCACCTTTACAAAAACAATAAATAGCGAATTTGTTAGCGAATGCATTTAAGACAAATGTATATGTCATCAAAAAAGCATTCAATATTTTTTTGAATTAGAAAACTTTCATTTATTGTTTTTTGTAAAACTTTAAAAGTGGTAATGGTTTTACAAAATATAAAAACAAAAATAATTTATTTTATTTTTCTTTTTATTATTTTTTTAATATAATTCAATATAAACCTTATTTATAAATTTAATCTGCTTAAAAAGTTTCAAAATTTAAAACCTTATAAGTTAGTCCTTAAAAATTGGAAATATAATAATTTCCTCTACTCCTATCTGAATATTAGAAAAACTATTACGAAAATTAATGGAGTTTTTAGTAATGAAAATAATATAAACATTGTCGTTCCTCAATGATCAGTACTGTTCTTACTTTCTATTCATAATATCCAGTATGGGAATTTTCGGGCTATTTACATGATATTTGCTGATGATACTCTACTTATTTATAACGCTAGAACCTGTAAAGAACTTAAGAGTCTTGTAAATACTGGTTTGAGGATTTATGAAAATTGGCAAGAGGTTTAAAGGTAAATGAATAAATTAACTATAAATGCGAAAAAAACAAAAAATATTTATACAAATAGTATAAAAGATAAAGAATAAAATTAATATAAAACCCAATCTGTAAATAAGACTAAAATTGACAGAGTTTCTGCATATAAATATATTGCAGTTGTAATTGATGAAAAACTAAGGTGTGTTTACATATTAATAAATTAGTAAAAAAAATTGTGTCTCTGCTGGGTTCCTTCAAAAGAAAAGGAATTATATTGAATAAAAAAACTACAGATAACTTATATTATTCTCATATTATTTCGTACATCAGATACAACTTATGTGCAGCTGTACATTATGGTTGAAAGATAAATTTAATGTTCTAATAAAATGCTTATTTAAGTTCGACTAGCTTACTGTAACAGATTAATTTTTTAAACGCATAGGATATCTTAAGTGATCTGAACTCATCATTTTGGAAAAATCTAAACTAAATTTCAAAATAGAAAAAAGGATGTACAAAAAAAACATCATAATTACCAGAAGAAATAATATTCATAATTAAAATACAAGAAGGTTGAAAGTTTATATGATGCTAAACCAAGAATCGAATTATCACGCAATAGTTGTCTCTCTTCATTAATAAGAATTTATAATAAACTGCCGTTGTATTTAAAATGAAGTTCAAATTTGGAAAATTTTGTCAAAAAACTGAATTATTCATTAAAGAATAATCCTTCATTTGTGTATAATATAACACAAGAGAGAACTTTTACAATGTTCATAGCATATAACTGTATGAGCTGCAATATTTGTATTTATACAATTAGGAAGTAACTGCGAAGTTTTATACCAAAACTATAAGTTCTGTTTATATGACAGTTATAAAAAATAAAAAAATAAAACAATACAAAAATAACTGTTGTAGTTTTAGAAAAGTTTGGCAATCTTCTTCTTTCTTAGCATTACAGCCCTCTGTGAGCCAAAGCTTCCTCGCCTACTCTCCTCCATTCTCCTCGATCACTTGCTAGGGTGTTATAATTTCTAACATTCATGGTATTTAAGTCTGCTTCAACCATTTCCAACCACCTGTTTTTTGGTCTTCCTCTCGCTCGGGTTCCTTGTTCACGATGCATGAAAATTCTTTTTAGGACTGTTTCATTCGGCATGCGGATAATGTGGCCTAGCCATCTTATTCTCTGCGATTTTATGAATCGAATAACGGTTTTGTGTTGTATCAGTGCTTCGAGTTCATGATTAAATCTTGCCCTGTAAATGTTGTCATCAATTCTGACTGGCCCGTATATTCTTCTTAATATTTTTCTCTCAAAAATTGAGAGCATTTTACAGTCTGCTACTTTTAAGTTCCATACTTCACATCCGTAAATAAGGATTGGTCTTATTAGTGTTTTATATATTTTGAGCTTTGTAGATCTTGTTAGAAGCTTGGATTTTAGAAGTTTTGAGTGCGCGAAGTAGCTTTTATTTGCAGCACTGATTCGTTCTTTAATTGCTATTGAGGAGTCGTTTGTATTTGAAAAACGAACACCTAAATATTTGAATTGTGTCACGTTTTCAAAAGTGTAGTGCTGTAAATGAAGATTTTCTGCATTCCTAGGCGTTCTGGTTTTGATGAAGTATTTCGTTTTATCTTCGTTTATTTCTAAACCAATGTTTGCCGTGGTTTCAACGAGCTTAGTACATACTTCTTTCAAAACATTTCTATTACGTGCGAGTATTGCTATGTCATCCGCATATGCACATATCTGGAATGACTTAATAAAAATAGTAGTCCCTGGATCAATTTCTTTTATTGCATAGTGTAGCATAATATTGAAGATTAACGTGGACAGTGCATCCCCTTGTTTTACTCCAGAATCTATATTAAACGAGTTAGTAAGTTTACCTTGTACAAGTACCCTCGCTTTGGTGTTTTTCAGTGTGATGCAGGTGAGTCTTATTAGTTTTTCCGGTATACCCAGTCTCTGCATTACTCCGAATATGTTTTCCCTGTTGATCCTGTCGAAAGCCTGCTTAAAATCTATGAATAAGCAATGAATATCTCTAGAGTATTCTTGTGATTTTTCAAAGATTTGACTTAATGCGAAGCATTGGTCTACTGAAGATTTGTTTTTTCTAAACCCACATTGATATTCACCTATAATTTTGTCTGCTATTCCATACATCCTATCATACAGTACATTTGTGAATATTTTGTACGCTACATTGAGTAGGGTGATGCCTCTATAATTATTACAAATTTTCTTAAAGTGTTTGAAGTTTGGTGTTGTTAAAAGTTTGGCAATAAATAAACAAATAAATAAATAAATAAAGATCATTTATTGTGTTTTAACAATATTTCTTCAATTTCTTTAAATCCAAAGTGAAAAGCTAAAAATAGAGGTGTACGGCCATTATTGTTCTTACAATTAATCTCAAGTTTTTCCATTTTTAATAAATGTTCAACAAGATTTTTGTTACCTTTTTCGACTGCTATGTGTAACGGTGTGTCACCTTCACTATTTTCACAATTAATATCTATTTTATTGTGTTTTAACATTTTTTCTACTATTTCTTTATACTCAAAATAAACGCCAATATGTAAAGGTGTACAGCCATCACTGTTCTTACAATTAATCTCAATATTTTCCATTTTTAATAAATGTTCAACAAGATTTTTGTTACCTTTTTCGACTGCAATGTGTAACGGTGTGTCACCTTCACTATTTTCACAATTAATATCTATTTTATTGTGTTTTAACAATATTTCTACTATTTCTTTATACACTAAGTAAACGCCAATATGTAAAGGGGTCCAGCCATCATTGTTCTTACAATTAACCTCAATGTTTTTCATTTTCAGTAAATGTTCAACAACACTTTTGTTACCTTTTTTAACTGCTTCATGTAACGGTGTGTCACCTTTACTATTTTCACAATTAATATCTATTTTATTGTGTTTTAACATTTTTTCTACTATTTCTTTATACTCAAAATAAACGCCAATATGTAAAGGTGTACAGCCATCACTGTTCTTACAATTAACTTCAATATTTTTCATTTTCAGTAAATGTTCAACAACACTTTTGTTACCTTTTTTAACTGCTTCATGTAACGGTGTGTCACCTTTACTATTTTCACAATTAATATCTATTTTATTGTGTTTTAACATTTTTTCTACTATTTCTTTATACTCAAAATAAACGCCAATATGTAAAGCTGTACAGCCATCACTGTTCTTACAATTAACTTCAATATTTTTCATTTTCAGTAAATGTTCAACAACACTTTTGTTACCTTTTTTAACTGCTTCATGTAACGGTGTGTAACCTTCACTATTTTCACAATTAATATCTATTTTATTATGTTTTAACAATATTTCTACTATTTCTTTATATTCAAAGTAAACGCCAATATGTAAAGGGGTCCAGCCATTATTGTTCTTACAATTAACCTCAATGTTTTTCATTTTCAATAAATGTTCAACTATATTATTGTTACCCTGTTTTACTGCCGTATGTAAAGATGTCCACATTTCATTGTCAGCACAATTTATTTCTGTTTTCTTAAAGTCCAATAACATTTCGACTATTTTTGAGTGACCAAAGAAGACTGCATATATTAACGGTGTTCTTCCTTTTGAATCTTTGCAGCAAACATTTATTACATCTTTATAGCTTAACAAAATATTTACAATATTTTCAGCACCAGCTAATACAGCAAGGTGTAATGGAGTTTTATTTTCGTTAGTTGTACAATTAACATCAATGTCTTTAACTTTAAGTAAACATTCAACCGCTTCTTTGCTAGAATAAAAACATGCAAAATGCAATGAGATAAAACCACCCTTATTTTTAATATGAATATTAATATCTTTCAAGTTTAATAGAAATTTAATAACGTTCATGTTATTTCTTAAAACTGCTACATGGAACGGAGTTGAGCCATCTTCACTTTGCTGATTAATATTAGCACCATTACGAATTAAGTGTTCAATCAGTTTTAAATTTTCCAAATAAACCGCTACATGCAACCAAGAAATTTGATGTTTGGTTCCTTCCAAAACATATGTATTCTTCGGCAAGCCATGGTTAAAATTGTTATCAAAATCATTCATAAACAATGAAAAATCCATATCATTTTGCAAGTTTGTACCGTTTTCTATATAATCGTAAATATTTGTACCGTTATTCCAAAATTTAAACAATAATTCAAAAACATCTTTTTGTGTATAAGTCATTGCATGATATAGAAGAGTATAACCATTTTTATCAGTATAATTCTTAACATCGATCATTTTATTTTCCAGGCAATAATTTAATATTTTGAGACCACCATTTTGAGCTGATATATGTAATGGTTTTAATCCTTCCATGTTCTCAACATTAATTAGATTAGTATTTTTTGAAAAAAACTTAAATGCATCAAAACTATCATTTTTCGAAGCATAATGTAGTACGTTCCAATTATAAATATTTCTACTATTTCTATCTGCTCCTAGATTTAAAAAATGTTGGATTGCCTTTATATCGTCTCTTTCTATTGCAGTAAACATATTTTGTTGATTCTGTATTATTTGTAATTTATCTTCCAAACACTTTCTAAGGTGTTCAATTTTCAATGGTGGCTGATCAATTACAAAAGGTGATTTGCTTTCAATCATATCTTTATACTTTTCCATTATTTGACTGGCATTGCTCAAAATAACACCTTTTATATTAGTGGCCAATATATTGATCAAAGCAGTTCCATGAGCTAAATGATTGCGTAACGGTTTTCCAATAGGTGTTGGAATACATTTATCTAAAAAAAAATGTGATCCATGTTCATTTGATCTCAAACATTCCAATTGTTCTTCAAAATAGGCAAAAATATCTAAAAGTAATGTTTCATATATCGGGTCTAATTTATCAAAATGATTTTTATATTTTTCTTTTGTTTCAGCTGCAAGCGCATATTCTAATAGGTCTATTGTTTTTTTAAAATGTTCTTCTAATTTCTTTTCTTCTTCCACTGAAATTTCATTTAAAACTCTTTTAAGTTTTTGTTGAGCTGAATGATCTAAATTTGAACAAAGTTTTTCAATTGACTCTTTTACATTTTCAAATTTGCTGTCTTTATAAAATTTTTTTAAACATTTAACGAATTCCTGATATGGTTTTATAGTTGCTGTTAATTCTTTACCAAGTTTTCGCCATTGAGACTTTTGAAAATTATTTACAAATTTTTTTTGATCTTCAGTATTTTCTTTAATACTTAATTTTTGTAAATAGTATTTAAATTTGTCAACATCATATAAAGGCCGTGATTTACTTATAGACTCTAGTTCCTTAAATGATTCAAAAATTTCTTGAACTGGAATACAGTAGGTATCGTCTAATTTTTTATACAAAGCAATTAAAAACTCATTTATTTTGTCATGAACTTCATCTTCTTTCATTTTTCTTTCAAATTCGTCATTATATTTTTTTATGTTTGAGATCTGACCAATTTTCCGTTCACAAATTGCAAGAATTTTTATCAAATACTGATTACATTTATAAACATTTGGTTTATTCATTCTTAGTTCAATACTCTCGTTTATTTCCAAAAGCAAAATAAAAATTCTATTCGTAATTTGATTACAAAAATCCCTTTCAGGTGGTGTGTCACTTAGCCAAACTAGACCAAAAGATCGTAACACATTAAAATCTTTGCTATAACTGTAACGAAATGCTACGTCTCTAAACTCAGAAGTAAAAGATTCATAACACCGATTAATATTTGTTATTTCCTTATCATGTTGTAGCAGTTCTTCAATTTTATCAAATTTGATTTGTTCTTCTTCGGTTAAATTTTCTATTTGCATTTTACAACTTTCAATTAGGTCCTTAATCTCATCAAACTCTTCAGGAATTCTGAATGTCAACACAGTATTAGAAAAATCAAGATTATTATATAATCTTTTCAAATTTTCAACATCTTCCTTAGTTTCATTTTGTGAAATTTTCTTCATAACTTTTCGCAACAATTTTTTTTTCATTTCATATAAAATGTTTGCAATTGTAGATTTTATTTTAATTAAATCATTTTCAAAATCTATTGGATATTCTCTTGCGTTCTTCTTTTTTAAAATTAAACATTCTTTAGATATATACATATGTGATAAATTATCACGTAACTTTGTTATAATGCTTTTGATGTCCGAATTAAACTTTGAAATTATTATTTTACTTATATCTTCAGAAAGATTCGGGGACTCCAAGGTATATTTTAGATACTCTCCTATTACTTGTATTGCACGTTCTTGAGCTAAACTTTCTAATTTTTTATCGTGAGTTTTGTGTAATGCCAGCTCTATATAATGATTAATTTTATTTAAAGAATAAATATTTTTAAGTTCTTTAAAGTCATCGTATAAAGTGGTGAAATTTTTATTATTTTCAATTATTTTCTTTTTAATTTGATCGCGTTCCGATTCTTCTTTATTTAGTTTTAAAGAATTGAATGTATTATTAATTTCTTCGTTTTTAATATTTAATTGCATCAAAAGATCTACGAAATTTGTTAAATAAAAATGTAAATTCTTTTTATTTAAAACTGCCCTATAAAACCAATTTATCTCTTCGCTTTTGGTATAAGAAGAAACAAAGCAAACTAAATAAAATTCCATTTCTTCCCAAGGTAACTTATCATATGTTATTCTTAGTTGTTTTTTAAGTATGTGCACATGCTGGGCGATTGTTGTGCATAAATATAAGAATTTTAGATCTACTTCTTTATTATTACCTTTATTAAAATATTCTGTAAAAAGTAATCCGGTAATTCCAACAATCATTTCTATTCGCTTTTTAACTTCATCTGCAACATCTGTTGTTTTTGAATATTCGCGATTGGTATCCAAATAAGATTCGTTGTATTCGAATCTTAAATTAATTAAATATTTTTCAACTAATTGTTTCATTCCATCTGACAATGGTACATTTTTAAATATAAGTTCTTCGTAAGCATAGGCAAGGCCTTCAATTATTTCTTGCACATTTTTATTATTTTTTTTAATGCGATGGAAAAGTTTGTCGAACTCGTTTTCACAATTTGAACCTATGCTGTTATAAAATATTTTCTTCAAAACTAGTATTCTTTTCGGCTCAGCATTAGTATGAGACATTTCGTACTTATTAGCTGCACAAGCGTGGTTGGCCCAGCCAGATATTAATATTTTCTGCGCTAAATCTCTATAACAGAAAATTAAAAAAGATTATTTATTATTTACGGAATTTAAATCTCGGTTGTAGGATTTAATGATTAAAATGTGTATTGAAATATTTTGGAAAAATTGAAGAGACCGCTTTTTTGTATCATGATATTAATAATACTTACAAAAGAAGCTTAGTATAGTTAGTACTGACTGCTTCACCAATTTTTGATTTTTGTAATTTTTGAAGATATCAAAAACTCAAAAATCTATTGTGGAGTATAAATCAATAATAATTATTCTAATAGCTGATTAACTAAAATATTATAAGTTATTTGATAGAAATTTATAAGTTTTGAGGTAATAATATATTATATAATATTGTCCAACATTACTTCAAATCAATTTCAACGCAATTAATATAAAAAAAAAATATGTTGCGTCCACCGCAGAACCAATCGCTTTATAAAAAAAAACCTTACTGTCAAATTTCTTTAAAAATATTTTACTGACACGTATTAATTTTTGTCAAAGCAATAGAACGTTTAATAATTATAAATTATTTTTTATCATAAGTACATAACTTTATCTAAACGTATTTATTTTTGATAACTTAACTGATTATTGTGTTAATAATTTCCAGCAAGTCATAAAATTTATTTATTTATTAGTTTGAATATAGCAATTTTACAAGAGCTTTTATAAATGCAAATATATACATATTTGGATTTATTTTTAAATTCAATAAAATGGACTTAAAGTTCATCGGATCAAAAATATTCGCAAAAACCTAAAAATTACCCTAGAGAAGTACCCCTTGGTGTGGCCGGATTTATTCCAAAAGCTTATATATAAAATTAAAATAAAAGTAAAAGATATATATAAAAATAAATGATAATATTATAATTTAGTTATTTCATCAATTCAGTATTAATTATAAATAATAATGAAATCAAAACTTAAAATATAACCCCAATACAATCAAAAAATCTGTCAACGATTATCGAAATATAATGTTGGAGCTTCAATGTAAATTATAAACTGGTGACAAAGTTACTGATTTAAAAAAAATGGGAAATTTTTAAGTCCTAGTAGCCTTTCCATTGGGAATGTTACCAAAATCTTGGCAAAACTTCCGCAAAGGGGTTGTGAGCTATCAAGATGACGTCATCACATAACGGTACTAAATATCTCAAAGTTTTCGAATATATATACCATTAGTGGCGATGGCGCCATCTAGTGGTCGAAAAATGCATTACAAAATGTTCCTAAGATTTTGTAGCATTTTTATTAAAATGTTATATTTTTCCTGTTAGTCAATAAACTGGAATCAACATCTTACACTATTGTAGGGCATGATATTGTCTTTCATAAACATCTTGTTTCATCTGGATCGGTGCTACCATTTTTGAGATATTGCAATTTAAAGTGAAAATTTAAAAAAAAAAAAAAAAAAAAACCAAACTTTCAAAAAAACTACTATAACTGTGAAATTTTCAAAAACACCCTTTATTATTATTATACCATTAGAAAGGTCTTAAAACTCTTTCCAACGGTATATAATAAGTATGGCATATGTTGACAAATAGCCCCACCAGAGAACATAAATGCAAAAATGACGCAAGAATTTTATTAAAATATACATTTTCATACTTTATTTGTCATAAATTTATTTTGCCTTTTTGGCAAATTTAAAAATGTAAGAATGCATTTTAGGTTTGGATACAATATTGAGTTTGGTTCTGACAATTTGTTTTGAGGGATTTTGGAGGTGACAACCTCAAAGTTTTAAAATTTTTTTTATTTAAATATGTATGTAAAAATATAATTAGAAATGCCCTTAGGCTACAAAATCAGAAGTAATTTTATTTGTGAAAATAGAAGCAATTTAATTTTCCAAACTTTTTTATTTAAATAGTTAGGAAGGAGTTTTAGAGTTGGTTTTAAAAGCAGGGTTTTACGCTTTTTCCAGAATATTTATATATGTGTATATTTGGGATTTTCAATTAGGAGGGATTTTAGAGTTGGATTCAAAAGCAGGATTGCCGCTTTTTCCAGAATATTTATATATGTGTATATGTGGGATTGTTAGTTGGATTCAAAAGCAGGGCTTTACGCTTTTTCCAAAATATTTATATATATGTGTATATGTGGGATTCTCAATTAGGAGGAATTTTGGAGTTGGATTCAAAAGCAGGATTGCCCCCTTTTCCAGAATATTTATATTTATTAATTAGGGTTGATTATTTTTTGTATGAAATAGCTATGCCGAATTCTCATACCATTCTTTTCATTATAGTGTTGGATTCTAAATCCAGTTTCAATAATTGAGTTAGCGGGGGTTCGGGGGCGGCAGCCCCCGTAATGAAAATATAATATTATTTAACATGTTTTATTACAGTGTATTAAAAAAATTAGAAACTTATTAATTTTTTTAATGAATTAGGTATCCGAATTCTTATACCATTCTTTTCATTTTAGTGTTGGATTCAAAATCTAGCTTCAATAATTGAGTTAGCGGGGATTCGGGGGCAGCAGCCCCCGTAATGAAAATATAATATTATTTAACATGTTTTATTACAGTGTATTAAAAAAATTAGAAACTTATTAACTTTTTTAATGAATTAGGTATCCGAATTCTTATACCATTCTTTTCATTTTAGTGTTGGATTCAAAATCTAGCTTCAATAATTGAGTTAGCGGGGGTTCGGGGGCGGCAGCCCCCGTAATGAAAATATAATATTATTTAACATGTTTTATTACAGTGTATTAAAAAAATTAGAAACTTATTAATTTTTTTAATGAATTAGGTATCCGAATTCTTATACCATTCTTTTCATTTTAGTGTTGGATTCAAAATCTAGCTTTAATAATTGAGTTAGCGGGGGTTCGGGGGCGGCAGCCCCCGTAATGAAAATATAATATTATTTAACATGTTTTATTACAGTGTATTAAAAAAATTAGAAACTTATTAATTTTTTGAATGAATTAGGTATTCGAATTCTTATACCATTCTTTTCATTTTAGTGTTAGAATTTGTATCAATTTTACTACATTTGAATGCGAAATAAAGCCATACGTAAAAAAATTCTCGATATGGCTTTATTTCGCATTTGAATGTTGTACAGGTTGTTGGAACAGTATAAGCGTAATTTTATATCCAACTCAAAACCCTGTCAATCTTCAAAATCTTAGTATATAAATATTCTGGAAAAAGCGTATAATTCTGACTTTATAACCAACTCTAAGGTCCTTTCTAATTATACTTTACATACATATAAATACCTCAAAAATCCTCTAAACAAAACCCAACTCAATATTGTATCAAACTATAAAGTACATTCTTAAATTTTAAAATAAATATTTCAAATGGAAAACAAAAAGGCAAAATAAATTTATGACAAATAAAGTATGAAAATGTATTTTTTAATAAAATTGTTTCGTCATTTTTGCATTTATGTTCTCTGGTGGGGCTATTTGTCAAAATATGCCATACTTATTATATACCGTTGGAAAGAGTTTTAAGAGACCTTTCTAATGGTATAATAATAATACAGGGTGTTTTTGAAAATTTCACAGTTATAGTAGTTTTTTTGAAAGTTTGATTTTTTTTTTTTTTTTTTTTTAAATTTTCACTTTAAATTGCAATATCTCAAAAATGGTAGCATCGATCCAGATGAAACAAGATGTTTATGAAAGACAATATCATGCCCTACAATAGTGTAAGATGTTGGTTCCAGTTTATTGACTAACAGGAAAAATATAACATTTTAATAAAAATGCTACAAAATCTTAGGAACATTTTGTAATGCATTTTTCGACCACTAGATAGCGCCATCGCCACTAATGGTATATATATTCGAAAACTTTGAGATATTTAGTACCGTTATGTGATGACGTCATCTTGATAGCTCACAACCCCTTTCCGGAAGTTTCACCAAAATTTTTACTAAACAATATTTTTCTTAGATTTTTATTATCTAAGCAAAAAAATGGTTAAAATTAAGAGTCACTTGCGAGACTGTAACTTTGTCACCCTTCAAAATTCAGAAAAACACATGACATATATTGAAATTTAATGTTGGAGCTTTGAATTTTATACAGAAAAAAGCTCTTCCATGAAATTATTTTTTTTTTGCGAACACCTATCAATACCTACCCGTAGTTAAAAATCTTTTCTCTATTTCAAATACAAAGTGAAACTACATAGGCACATTTTTTCAAAACTTTTTTAAAAAAAGGGTGCTAAAAATATAGGAAATAACTTGCATTTTTATTTTAATATAATAAAACTTAAAATTAATGACATAATATTATAGTTTAAAAAAAAAACAAACTTAGTGTTAATGACTTTACCATTATATTGACAGCTTTAATTACTGAATAATTTATTAATTTAAATTGTTTACGAGTATTTTGTAATATAATATACTAATTTAACCTTTATTCTATTTATTATTTGTTTTATTTAAATTAGTAATTACTAAATGTTATATACTATTATTGTTATTTTTATTATTTACAACAAAATGATTATTTAAGAAGCATTAAACCACAACAATTACCTTAATTGATATAAAAATACTTTTACTAATAAACGTTTCTACTTATAATCTAATTCCGCAAAACAATTATCTTACTTTTAAATTAGAAAATATCATGGTTATTTTAATCCATCCGCCCTTCAGTACTGTCGTTACCCTTCCCAGAATAAAAAGAAATTAAAAATTCTATTACTATAGAAAATGTAGAACACTCTGGTCTGTGAAATATTATTAATAAACAATTAAATTAAAAGCTAACAAATGATGACTTAATTATTTCCTAAGATTTAATAAAAAATCAAAAAAAAAAAAAAATAATTTTGACTTATAGATCGCGTTTTTTTTTTTAACATTTAAATAATTATAAGTGATTTTAATTTATTTTTAATTAATTGTTAATGCTAAAAGCACGCGATTTTTTAAATCTTTAATTTATAATAGATATAATAATTTTTATTAGTGATTTTTCATTTTGCTACTAAATGTACCTACATTACAAAAATTAGAATTTTTTTTTAAAAATTTTTCTATCATTAATTAAAACTCGAATTTTAAAGATCATGTTAAATTGTCAATGTAATTATATTCGAAACATCACTCAGTGGCGGATCTTTTATTTAGTAATAATATTATTTTTAGTTGATTATAATTTTTGGAAAAGAAATCGTTTAATTAATGTAAGTATATCTACAGGAAATGTTGGTCTTGTCAATCGTACAGGGATCCTTTAACAGTATATACCTTAGTTCTACTTTTCAAATAACATCCTAAATAACCATTTAGTCTAATTTTAATAGTTTTACAATTCGATAATTGAAACGATGTGACTATTTACCGGAAGGAACTGAAATTCCTTTTATTTTATCAAGAATAGATAATAATATTAAATCTGATCTCCTTATATAAATACTAGCTGTTGGCCCGTCACAGAATGACGGAAGATCAATTGAAAGAAAAACTTTTTCTAATTAAAAACTATTTGTAATTTCATTATGTACATTATCTTAAAAGTATGTTAAATAAAATTGCAACCGTTACAACCGTTAATAGATACACAAAAAATAAATAAATGACTCATATAATTTCTTGTTGTATCTTAAAAACTTGAAGATGAATAAGTTAGTTAGTCTACTTTTTATATGTTTCGTATTTTATAAAATGTTGGGGTCGTTAGTTCAAATCCCTTTTTGGTATAATTTTTTTTTAATTTCAATTAATATTTTTTTTATTTAAGTGCGTACTTGCTTAAATTAAATAAATTAATAAAAGATTTCAAATTTTTTATAGGATTATTTTGTTTCAATAATGATCTATTTCTCCATTTATTATTGTTTTGTATATATATTTTTCAAAAATGTTGCTATACATTCTATATTGTTTCCTTTGTTTAGATTCAAATTGAAAAACTTGTTTGTTGCTAACATTCTATAATGTACCTACTCAACCTTGCTAAAATAATGTATCTATTATTTATATGTACGTAAAATAAATATTGATTTTTGGCTTGAAGTTTTGCATTATGAAATGCAAATTATAAATTTTATTTAGAATTATTTTAATATACCTAATTTAGTTTAAAAAAAATTTTTTTTATTTGGATTCTATGACGCATTCAGCATTAAACTCAGATATTGTATACCCATTTTTAACTTTTTTTAAATAGAATATTATTTAAAAAATTATTATGGAAAAATGCAAGGATGGGGGATAGATGAGGGAGAGTTAAGAGTGAGATATGAGAGAGGTGAGGGAAACTTTGAAATTACTTTGATACATTGTTTGGTTTATTTGCTTAAGCAAAGCAAGCAATGCATCAAAGCGAATAATTAAGACTTACTATACAAATGTGAAGCATAGTTTTCTTAATTTTTATTTACAAAATGTTTTACTATTTATTTAAAATTTCCAGAAAATCGTCTGTGATTTTTAAAGCTGAAATGAATTAATTCATAAACTAATAAATAAATTTTATTTCATCAACGAATTATTAAAAATAAATAAAATATTTTTTGGCCTGCTTATGATAATTTTGGATATTTTATTTTTTATAATTAAACACATCCAACAAAACATTAATATTTTATTTTTATAATTAAACACATCCAACAAAACACATTTAATTGAATGGGTTTGTTACACCTCATTCTAGACAAATATATTAATAATAATACATAATAATAATAATAAATAATAACAATATCGACTTTATATTATAATATATAATATATAAAAATTTTCCAAAATTTCTTTTATAAATGTGGCTAAAATATTATATAAAATAAAAAGTATACAATGAACACTAAATTACTGTTAATGTGTTAGTTTTATTTTATTTTAATAAATATAAACAAATAAATTCACCTAATTTATTATTTATTTTATAAATGAAAGTTAATTTTTAAAAATTTTTTAATTTGTAAACTACTAATCAATTACTAATTTTAATTACAATAAATTAAAATAATTGCACACCACAGTATAGGAAGAAATATAAGATTATTTACACTTCCAATTACATGATATTTTTTTAAGACATTCTCATTCTATTTTGTTTTAATAAGTGCATACCTTTCAAAAATTGGAATTTTTAACGAATTTTAATTATACTAATTAAGTTCTAAACTACATTAAAACATATATCAGTGGTGTGACCTTATTTATTAATTAAATATTAATTTTTTATAATGTAAGCGACAAGTGAAAGTTAATTTTAATTAACTTGAAAAGATACAGAATTTATAAATAGTGAAAGTATTATTTAATATTAATTATATTAAATTAAATTTAAAAAATGAAAGTAACAAAAAGAATATTTTATAAATATCAAATTTTATTTCATATAAATTTTGAATTCTAAAACTCTGGTTGCAATAAATATTTTTCAAACATAAATTAAAGCAAACTATTTATCATTCAATTTTGATTAACTAAATAGATAGATTAGTTTTAACTTGTAGTCAACTAATTTTAAATTGTAGATATTAAGTAAACTAGAATTAATTGGCGAATAATTACTATCTATTGTTTTAAAAATCACTTTAGATAAAAAGAATTATGAATATTTTAGATTATTAGATAATTGACTATACATGTGTTATATTTAACTATCATAAAATTTATAAAAAAACTTTTAAATATTTAGTAAATATTTAAGCTTCCTTAAAAAAATAATAGTAAGATTGAATAAATTTGTTTTATTTATTTTTAATATATAATATATAATATTACCTGAGATTAACACTTTAGATGATTATTATAATGCATGTAATGAATAACAAAAGTTTATTTTGTTACGAGATAAAAATTTATAATTTATATATATATACTAAATACTATAGAAGAAAAGGTTAAAAATTCGTCGAATTGGTTCATTTGGTATAGATATGCTTTATTATTCAAAAGTAAGGTTAAGTTCGTTAATTGGTGAGTACCTATGAAAAGTAGCTTTCATAAATTTATACTAATATCATAGGTCTAAAGCTGGCACGAATTTAGGAAATCAAGCTCTAATAATTCATCAAAATCTCAATCGATTTTATTGAAATCTATCAGAATCAACAATTGTGTCCTCGTCCGTCCAAATCAAATTTTGTGGCATGATTGAACGGTTTTTGATCAAGAGGTTCGTGCCAGCTGCTGTAAGAATTCGAAGTTAATGTTCTCTTCACTCCAGGTCTAATTAAACTAAGCTATCTGAAATTTTTCAAAAAATAGTTAAGTTTACAAAAACTTTATCTCTCTTTTTATTTATTCTTAAATTTTAAAACATACTTTCCTTCATTCAGAGGATATTGATGGAATTCATTATGTTCGCAAATTACATTCGGAATTACATTCTTAGACAAGACATCCGAATTGACAATTCTGAATTAACACTTTCTCAATAATATCTTGAAAATATTAAGTACATCTATACATTAATTCAGAATTATTATTTTCATGAAAAATTCTACAAATTTGCAAAAATTTTGCAAAATATTTAACTTATCTAAATTAATTTTATATCTGGTTTTAAATAACCGAAATATGGTTATAACCATGCATATTAGAAATGACCATATTTTAGCAAATTTACACTTTAATAAAATGAATGTTGCTAACTGATGTGACGAATTATTATAGATTTAAGTGTTTTGTTATTATGTGGGTAGATCTTTTCATTTAAATACTTTACTTTATTTTATTAAAATCAATATTAATAAAATAAAGCATTTTTAAGTATCTCACAAATTCTTTATTGTAAACGTTTGATGCTAACCTATGACAAATATAAAAAAAAAATTTAATAGATAGTTTTCGTAATAAATCAATCGTTTTTATGTAACATTATAAATCATTTGACTTAAGTTGACTAAACTTGAAAGTGTGTTCATAATGTTATTAAGAAATATAATTAAGATTTTATAATGGAATTAAATTACTTATTATATGGGTTTTTTAGTTTTCGAAATATTTTTTGTTGGAAATATTTTAAGTAAAATTTGAAGAATAAATTATTTCGGAAATTTAAGTTTCAGCTGAATAAAAATTATTTATAGAAAAATGTTTACATTCTGGAAAATTTTTTTTGTTAAAGGTTTTGAAGACGATTAATTGACATTAAATAATATCATAGCTTAGCTAAATAATACGGCTAGGTGGAACAGTGGTTAGAGTGTCGATCTTTCATGCGAAAGGTTCGAATCTCAGAGAAAGAAAAAAAAATTTTATTTGATTTTTGACTCGACTCAGCTACTATTCGCCACTGGGTTAAAATTAATGGCTTATAATAATAATTAATAAAAATCTTTAATAAAAAATACATTAACATAACAATATAAACAAATACCAAATATAAACAAATAATTTAATTTAATAATATAATTCACAGATATAGAATACCATATAACTCAAATATAAAATTATTACAATATTCTACTTTTTCTAAGATCCAGTTTTATCTCATGCTTAAATTGTATGTGCGGAATTCATTAACATCAATTCAATATGTTCTTGTGGTATAGACAGGCTTGTTAGCCTAACAGTTGAACAGTTAGCACTTAAAAAAAAAAAAATGTGTATATTTTTATATAATCGCAAATTATTAATTCGCTATTGGAACCGTAATCGGGTTCAAACCCTGGTTGGATCATATCTAACAAAAAACATATAATTCATAATTTATAATAAAATATATCACATTGTATGTGATAGGGGATGTTCATAAATAAATAAATCAATAATATTTAGTCTAATCAAAATAAGTTGCATTACTATGTAGTAGTTACACTTTATTGCATTGCAACCAACCAATCAACTAAACGATTATCGATTCTTTTTAAAATTAATAATTTGCATCATAACGTCAGACGTCAGACGTGTCATCACTAAAAAAAGTTAATTTTTGTAAATAATTTAAAAAAAAAAAAGAAATATTTTCAATTTAACATTAATAAATTAATGTTTAAAATTTCTAGAAAACATTTCAGGAAGTTAAATAAATTCAAGTTTATATCAATACTTAAGGTTGAGGAACTTTTAATATCTAGGTCAACCATTTTAAGTAAATTTACATTTAATACTTTGTACAATAACATGTAACAAAAGTTATATAAGTAATTCAATCCAATAACTTAATCCAATAACCTTTCCTTACCTAACCGGTCTTATTAAAGAAATATTTCCCTCTGTTGTTAAAAATTCACCAATAATTGAATTTAATTTTTTTAAAAAAGAAATTTTAATTCACTGTTGCCTATGATTTAATATTTAAGCAAAATCAAGTTCAAATAACTGGTATTTCTGCAAAAAAATTGTTATGTGATATTAAATTTTTAAATATTTTCAGCCTAAAGATTTAAATTACGTTTATACACATAATAATTTATATAGAAATATATATATATATATATATATATTAAAAATATAAGTAATAAAGTAGTAAATCAACTCTGTCAATACCGGAAATTTAAAAGTAATTAAAAGACAAAAGTTGTGATCTACTAGGTACTTAACTACTTGTGGTAAAAGGAATCATCATACTATAATATGACTGCGATATTATGTATAATTTGATACTAAAAACTTACAATAAATTGTTAATCATGTATTTTTATCAATATCCATTATATAGGACACTAATTATTCAAAAGCTATTAAAAAAAATATTTTGGTGTAAAACAAGTTAAGTACTTAAAATTAATGTGTTAAAGACAATGAATAATTATTCTGAATATAGGTGTGAAAATTACTGCACGCATTTAAAAAAAGAAAATGTTTCAAAGTCAAAACATTTATCTACTGTAAAAAACTAAATACTTGTGACATTTGACAAGTACCTGAATGAAGACTGCCATCCTAAACCACACAAAACAAATTTTTTGTAAGCAACTAAGCAACGATAAAATTCTTCTACTGATCCTATTGAAATACATTTTTCGCTATCGTCCTGAAACTTCTGTTGAACAAATTACTGAAGTCCTTATTTTGAATTAAATTAATTGTATACAAATTTAATATTCAACTACAAAATCCCTTCTAGTTTATTAATATGCTGAAAAAAAATTTTCAAAAATTTTGGGTTTTTAGAGTTCGGTACAAAATAAGGGTATTACCCTTTTTCAGAATGTTTTTGATTATCCGTTTTTATTCTAAATTATAAATTATCAAGAATCTTAAAGTTTAACTCAAAACTAGGGTATTACCCTTTTCCAGAATATTTAATATTTTGTGAATAGCATCAGACAAATGAGAGTAAAACTTAAAATCATTTGCCCATTTTCTCTTTTATTTACTTTTTTAACCATTCTTCGAAGAAGGTCTACAAAAATTTAATGCCAATTTTCATTAGAAATAAGAAAGAATGATTAATGCGACTTTATTTCCACTATTTATACCCGTATGCTTATTAGTCTTAAGGTTATACTAAATTTGCCATTACGTTTGTGACGCAGAGAAGGAAGGTCGGTAGTTATAGACTCAAAGGTTTGGATCAGATCCGTATGTCCGTCCGTCCGCACGATAACTCAAAAAAATAACGGAGCTACGATTTTGAAATTTTCACAAATTCGTTTTTATGCAATAGCCGTCATCGCTATTTAAATTCAGCCATTTTGGTCCACTGGTTCGATTACCTGCCATACAACTTCTTTTTTTATATGAACATTACTCTATACCTATTGAAGCTGTATGTTTGAATTTTAAAGTAAATAAAAAGTAATTAACAGGATGATCTAATGTTTATATTACGGTCATACAGGTATCCCAGATTTGATACAGTCTACTCTACTACACCCCGGGGCAGACATTTTATTTAATTATATGACGCTACTTTTCTTTGAATTCACAATTCTTTCAAATGAATAAATAGTTCGCAATTTTCAAGATTGATAATAAGAAGAGGAATTAGAATATTCGTTAAATTTTCGTAGCTGTCAGATTCATTTTATTTATTTTTTACATTTTAAATTTTTGAAAAATTTTAACATTTTCTATAAAATTAATGGGATATAAATTTTTTAATATCGTAAACTTAAAAATTTTTAAAAAAAAATACATAATTACAATTTACAAAAGGGAGGTAGGTAATAAGTTTTTTTAAAACTCAAATTTGAAAAAAAAATACTACCATGAAAAAGAGTCATTTGAAGAGTCATTCCGCCTCCTGAAATCACAAAGAAAATTAATATACATTTTGTCATTCATATTTTTACGACAAATGATTATCAAAATCAACATAAATATTTAATTTTTATACCGCTTTTAGTAATTAAATAAAAATAATATTGTACCTTTTATTATCACATTATAAATTATAAACAATTGTGAATAATTAACCTGGAATCTATGTACTCGTATTTATCTTTTTATTTATTTTTATTTTAAAAGCTTGAGATAAATTTCTTGTCTTCAAAAAAATATTTATAAAATAATTAAAAAAATTTTACCGAATTTAAATAAAAAACAAATAATATAAATTCCAATTGAATTAATTTCATTAGAATGATTTTAATTTAATTGAATTCATATTAACCCATTTTCAAGGGTACTTATATCTTTTATTTTTTAAGGGTTTCTAATAATGTTTACATTTAATATTTAATTATTTAACAATAGAACTATTAACTACTAAATGAAGTTCTTCAATTTTTTAAAAATTTAATTTTATCTTAATTTATATATGGAGTTTAAGTCTAATAGCACAGATGCCTAATAAAAATGTCTTTATTGTTTACTAATTGTCTGTAATCTTTGTTTAGTCTAATCATTTACCTAAAATGGAACATGTTTTTGATTTAAACTAAAGATTCCAGATGCGAGTATTTAGGAATCGAAATTTTTTTGAGTGTAACTCTTCAAACATCGCTTATTTGGTGTAAATCACTTGTCTGTATGTACAAGAATTTAGTATACTACCTGTTGCTGAAAAAAAATTTAAATCAATTATCATCTTAATCAATTTAAAATATCCGTGTAACAATAAAACACACGATAAACTTAATTAAAAGGATGGTTATTATAGAAATTTTAGAAAAAAGAACTCAAACTAAAAACATTTAATAGCTGGCAAGCTTTTTTTACTTCAAGTATAAAAAGAATTTTGAATAGATACCAAGTAAAGTGATATTTATTAATTAACCTCAAACACTATATATGTATAATAAACATATTTTGATTATCACAAAACTCAAATAGCTCATAAATGAATTGAAGTAAACACAAGCACCCCGGAGCTAGTTAATTAAGTACTTTGTACATTTTGATACAACAACTGCTTCTGTGTTTAAAAAACTGATTTGTATTCTTCGGAGTAAACCCCTGAAAAAAATTATTTTTAATCTCAAAAATGCCTTCACTTAAAGAAAAAAAAAAACTTGACTTAAAGTGAAAATATCTTCAGTTAAAATAAAGAAGTTATTTTTAAAAAAAGATTAACCTATTATTTCGTAGGTGTGAGTATAATTATCACTAGTGCAATAATAAGGAACTCTTAAAAAATATTTTAATGTGTTAAATTTTCACTATAGGAACAAGTTAGATAAATATGGTAACATTATAAGTATAAGCTTCCTGTTCATCAAAAGATTAAAATTTTTAAAAAATTAATAATATAAATAATTCTTTTTATATAAATACTAAACTATACCCATTTCATCCTAAATTTTTTTAAAACCACCTTTAATAAAATTTTATTAGATACCAATAAACGTAATTAATATAAGCGTTTCAAATTAAATTTTTTTTTCTTTTTTTTTATTTAAATTTTAGATTTTAATGCGTCATTTGAAAAATTTAAAATTTTCCATTTTTAATTTGAAAATTGAAACAAGTAATGAAAAAATCAAAGATTATTACAAAAAAGCACATTTTAAAAAAAAAATACACAAATTCATCTAACACAACGTTGTTAGACAAAATGTTTCAAAAATTTTACAAAAATACCATTGCTTTATATACATATGTAATTATAAAGCTTATAAAAGCAGCTGTCGTTTGACATTTGCAGATTAAAGATATATTTAGGGCGTTTTTCTTTTTCTCATCATATCAATGCTCAGAGCAGATGTCGAACGATCAGAGAAAACTATGCTCAGATTAAAATTTTATTCGAACTCTGACGCTCTGAGTTAAAAAAGAAATGCTCAGAGCAGAGAGATTGCCAATTTTTATTCAAATTATTTTTTAACCTTATTATTGTTTGATTGCATTAAAATTTATTTTATAAAATTGTAATTTAAAAGATTTAAAATTTTAAATTTTCGTTCCCCATTTTTTAATATTAAAAAAACAAAATTTAAAAAAAAAAACTTAAGAACAAAAGAACTGATATACGTGATATTTTTTTTTAATGCCGTTTTTATTATTTTATTCTTAATTTGACGTTTCCTTGTTTGACAAATGACAACTCTGTGAAATCTGAGAAATTCCAACTCACAGATCATGCTCTGAGCACTCAAAGAATATTAGTATTATTATAAGTAATGTAACAATAGAAATATAAGGCTTTCCAAAATTTTAGGGGATGTAGTTACGTAACGGGTATAGGGCTACAGAAAAGAGTTATTTAACAAAATAAATTAATTTTAATGTCTGTCCAATGACTTTAAATTTCAGTTCTTTTTTTGAAACGAAACAGTGCAAAATTTATAAACACACCAACGGACGGACATAATACAGTTTCCTAACAAAACATATTTACTCAAAAATTTTTTTTTAAAAACGTGCTTAAAAGAACAAATTCTAGGAATTTATTAAATAAATTTTAACATCGAACAAAAAAAGTAAATATTTATAATCTTGAAAACCTTGTCCATTTGCACCTGTACCAAATTTTTCAGTTTAATAATTATTAAATAAAATTTTAATAAATTGTATAGGTATTTACTTAAATTATATATAAAATATATATATATACCTGCTTACTTGTACAATATAAATTAAATATAATAATAAAAATAATTTTGAAATGTGACAAATCAATTCTCATAATCGTTATAAATAAATTAAAATTATATTTTATATTTAATTTTTCGGTTTTTTTTTTTTTTTTGCTTCCTGTATTTACCGAGTTCGTAAACAATTTCTTCCGATTTAAAAACAAATAAAAAAAAACAAAAATAAGAAACACAAAAAAAAAATATTTCTCACCTTATAATCGAATTCATCAATATTAATAATTTTCATAAAATTATTTAATAATTTTTATTAGGTGATAATTTAAGACTTCCAAAAAATTTTCTCTCATAATTTATTATGCAAAAAAAAAATTTTTGTTTTATTAAATTACGATTCATAAAAAAATTGAAAGCGGATCAAAAAAGAAATTGTATTATGATTTTAAAGAACGTTTTGAACAATTCATTATAGGTACAATCTATTCACTTTCTATTAGGTACTATCTAATCGATTTGACTTCTCCGATTTAGTGCAATATTTTTAATCTAATTAAACATGAAAAAAAACAGAGTGCCTTTTTTATTAAATCAGAGTTTTTCAAATTTCAACTTCAAACGTTACTTTGTCAGTTTATGTTTTGACAGCCTTTTATAACTAATTAGCTAGAAATATGAGAATATATAATTAAAATATCTAAAATATAATACAATTTTTACTTTATTTTTACTTTTCAGAACACTAATTGAAAAATTAATTATGTTTATTTACTTCGTCGTTTGTTAACATTAAATGTCACTTTAACGCTTTCAACGTTGTGCTTAAAAAATTTAATCCTAACGTTTTTTGACATTTGACAACTTTGATATTGCGATGTCGCTAAATTATGCCTGCGCTAATTATGCCGAATACATAATATTTTCAATATGCAATAATAAAATATTAAAAATAAACTAAATTTCAATTTTCAGCATTCGATTAAATTCATAAATTTTCGTTTCTGTTAGTGTGACATTTAATTTGGCAGTTGATAAAAATTCAAAAAGTCAGTGAGTGGTCTTTCATAAAACTGACGTAGAAGAGGTAAGTCCCTAATTTAACCTAATTGTAAAATTTTAAATATGAAATAATGAAATTAATATAGAATAAAAAAAATCTAATTTTGGTATCTTATAGTATATGTAATCAACCATACACACAAAAACGTAATAAAACATTGAATTCATTATTCATCTGTCGATTTGAATTAAATTGCATCATATTTTTATTTCTTTTTTTTATTGCTATTTCATTTTTCTTTACCATTTTTAAGTTTTCTTTCAATCGCAGTTGTTTTATTAACGCTGATTTACAATAAAAAAAAAAAAAAAAATTATAAATATTCAAATTTGTCCTAAAATTGTTTTATCAAATCGCCGACATTTTTATGCAGCTTAAAAAAAAAATTATAAAGCAAATTAAAAAAACTAAGGAAAAAAAATGTGAAAATTCGCAATGTCAATAACGCCATTAAATTATATTAAAATGAAGTTATTAAAGTTGTTCTTGTATATTATAAGTATTTTTTTTTTAAAAAAAATCAACCAGACCACTCCAAAAATCAAATGGAACAAAATATGTTTATTCGATCACAATGTGCTCTGACAGGTGACAACCATCAACCATCTCTAAGGTCGTTATACTGTAGAACCACTTGACTCAACACATTGCTTTCTGTCAAAGTTTTGATGACATTTGTGATAGGTTTTTTTCTCTGTTTTTTTTTTTGTTTTTTATTAAAATCATAGGGCTCTGAGTATTATTTGCCCTTTTATCAGAATATAATCCGATCCGTTTTCAATAATAGTATTTACTCCAAAACATTCTAATCATATTTAATGATATTTAACTTAATACTTAAAGAAATTTTAGAGTTCTACAAATTTGATAATAAGACGTATCAAAAATATTGAAATACATATACCTATAAAAACACATATCAGAGTTTAACAAATATAAAACGAGAGATTTACCGTTTGATGCAAAAAATTAAAATTCATAATTTCTTTCAATCGTCGTCAAAATTCATTTATAACATTTCAAAAATTAAACTATAAACTGAAATTGAAATGTATTATACTATATTTATTTCTAAAAAATTTCTTATACCAATTTAAGTCCAAAAATTTGTCAACACATAAACACATTTACTTTTTACTAAACACATTTTACACTTCAACTCCATTCCAATAACAAAAAGTTTTAACCTAATTTCTTGGACATTTGCGCGGTTTTTTTTTCGTTTTATATTTTTTGTCAATAAAATTTCCAAAAACCGGAAAAAAATTATCCATCAAAGTAATCAAAATACTTATCTTTAAGATATAATAAATGCGTTTTTGAATATTTATAGCTTTTTTTTTATATTTCGGTTTTTTTCTAATTTTGCAAAAGTTTTTTTTATATAAGAGATGAATTAGAAATTTATTAAGCAATGTCATACTCGTAAACTGCAGATTGTTCTAATAAATGATGAGCTGAAAAATAAATCACATTGAAAAGATGAAATCATGATAAAAAATTAAGTTTTAATGGAAGGAAAGTTAATAGATAAAAGTAAGGTAAAGTTAGAATCACCCATCAAAATACTAAGTGTTCGCAGCTAAGTTTTTTTTCTTATACCTATATGTATATAATTAAACCTCTACCATTCTTATTGGGTGACATCGTAAATGTCGTAAAAAAACTTCAACCTGATACAATGTGAAAATAACACAATGTAAAAATTTTTGAACACATTGTGTCGAAAATACAATGTATTTTGTTTACAATTCTGATTGCGTCAGAATGAAATGTCAAAAAATTTAAATTTTTTCTACAGAAACTTTCTTTGAAAAGTATAAATTAATATTTAGACAAAATGGATATTAATTTCGTTAAAAAAAATTTTCTTCAATTATTTATTGCACTGTGGTGAAGAAATAAGAGTTTCCATCACCACAAAAATAAAACTCAACTGACAAAAATTCAAATTAAAACTTCAAAATTCAAATAACTTTAAATTTTTTTTTGTGTATCCAAAAAATTTTCGATACTCAATTTAACAACACGCGTCGTGAAAATGGGTCGCGAACACAATGTAAAATGAATTTACGATCATGAGACAATGTGGAATTTTTAAGTTTACATTTACGATCATGCGACAATGTATTCACGACGTCGCAAAGACATTTACGATGTCAGGGATACTTTTGATTTTTTTGGATGAAACTTAAATTAAATTTTAAATTACATTTTCAGTTCATTTCCAAACACTACAGGAAAGTACATTAGATCACATGATGAAATACTATACATTTATGGTTTCGGTTTCATCATAGCGAAACAAGTTAAAGTATATGTGTAAAAATATGAAGATTTTAATTCGTTCCTAACCTAAAAGTTATTTTAGTCAAATATTGGATTTCAAAAACATTTTTAGACTCTTTCAAAGTTAAACCACTTTAATAAACTCGTATTCATTCAATAGGATGTGAAAATAATCTAGTTTAATTCAGGGAGAAGCTTTGCAGCACTCAATGGATTAAAATCGAGTTACACCAAAAATTGACTTGGTCAAATCACATTTTTAGTATAGCTTAAAATACAGCTAGATGTTTGGGTTTTTTGTATTGCTGTAAAACATACTTTTCACCACTTCATCTTCTTAATATCTATAAAACATATATTAAACCAAAAACGGAGTGTAATGCACATTTTTGGGCTGATACTCCCCAATCGCTGTAGCGGTAACTTAATAAAGTGCAAAACAAAGTTATTCGTCTTACAAATGATATATAAATACCTAGTGCGGACGAACACCTGTCGTCCTAAAGAAATAAAACAATTAATGCCTCTACTCAAAGGTTCCCAACGTGAAAAAACGAGTACAACGGATGTTCATCCCTACTGTGTTAAATAGTTAAGATGGCGTAACACGGCTTATGGAAATTCATTTGTTATGTGTATGTCGATATTATGGAACCATATTCTGTCCAATGTATTCCCTTATGTTGGTAATTCGTAGGTGTAATTAAATTTCAAAAGAATATTAACATTTTTCTCCTCAATATCTTTTACATTTGTATTACAAGTTCCTTCCTTTGAACCAAACAAAAATGATGTGTTTTTGGAGTGTTAAAGTCGCGCATTGCCTAAAGAAACACCGCACGGTTTCAATGAGTGGTTTTCAAGCGTTCAATTCCCTCGTAAAAAAAAAAAAAAAAAATTTTAAAAATTAAAAATTAATCTCTAGGAAGGGACTCATACGTGCACAACATTGTTAAACTATAAACATTTCAATGTTTAATTTAAGACTATATGCAAACATATTCTGTAATTCTTCTAAATAAATATTTTGTTTAATTTTTAAATATGGAGCAGAAATAAAATTAAAAAAAATATATATAATATAATGTCCAAAACTTGAACAAGGTGATGATGAGAATTGCAAATATGTAAATATACATTTGTAAATAAATAATATCCAAGATTGTAAATAATAAAATTAAAATATATATATATATATATATAGTTAATATTTTAATTATATTTATTTGTCTTTTTAAGGTAAAAAGTATTAAAAAGTATCAATGAAATTCTTTATTTTTAATTTATTTAATTTATTATGGCTGAAATGTCCAATTCAATATTTTTATTATGTATGTAACAGTCTGGCAAAAATTTATGAAAATTTTATTGTCTTTTCTAGAAATTTATAATAAATAAGATTGCAGGTCTGATTTCTATTGGTATTTAAAATAATTAAGATTGAGAAACTTAGATTATTCTTCAAACCATTGAATCTTATATACTTCAGTAACAAGGTTAAACAGTAAACCCAGACAACTAAAGTATTAGATCAGGAGATTTTAGCGCCTATACGTATGCAAAGTTATTTCATAATTTATGGAGAGAATAAATTATATATAGCACAATCAAAAGGTTTCGAGAAATTTTAGAAAATGTTTGAATATTAAATATATTTTATCACAATGAAAAGTACATTAAAAAAATAATGCTCACAGGCTTTATTGGTTCTGAGCATTTAATGTTTTTAGATAAAAAAAAAACCTGTAATCAAAGCTAAAATCTTGTCCCTCTATTTTATCACTATAACCAAGCGGCTACTTGTAAAGGTACAGAATAATGTTGGCAAATATCACAGGAGAAATTTAAATAGATGGCACAATTTAACTTGATGGGACTATTGGTGGTTGGATAAAACAAATTTTTTAGATCATACTTTAACAATTAAATATTAAACCTAAAAGAAGGCTAAGTTTGTTAGGTTACAATAATTAGGCTAGGGTAGTTTAAGTCGTTTTAGTAGCTAATTATCAAAATAATTAAAATCTATTGCTTAAAATTAATATCTACATCAGCGTTCAGAAGGGTACAGTCATAAGTTGATTATTACAAATACAGTAATTGAAGTGAACTTCATTGAACTTCAATTGAATTAGGAAATTAAAAGTCATAACCAGAATATACCAAGAACTTGAAAATTAACAAATCATTACAGTTATTTGGACTGTAATTAAATACAAATTTTCAATTTTTTTTTTTCAAAATCAACAGGTAAAAATTACCGTATTCACAATTAAACAAAAATTTAAAATTAACTTATAATTTATAATAAAATAAATAAAATTTTGATAAAACTAAAGTAATTCACGTGCTATTAGTGTAAATATTTCCATAATATAATCATTATAAATTTTTTTTTTTTTTCTATTTACTTAAATTAGAGGAACTTATAATGTATTTGTTTTATTTTTTTTTGTTTTAGTTAGTACAAACAAGGTATGATTGTTTACCTTTTTTTTTTAACTGTTTTTTAATATGATTGTTATCTATTTTTAAAACATAGTTTAGATAAGATTCTTTATGTATAGTCAGTATAAGTCTAATCTAATTTATTCTACTGACGTTCATAACAATGTTTTGTTTGGTAAATATTCCGCAAAAAAAGTTCAAGTGACAAAAATTGTTACATAATAGCGGAAAAAAAAATTTAATAACATACAAAAAATAAATTCCAAAACTTTAGCAAGGTGAGGGTCAAATATTTATCTAAAAGATGTACAAAGTAGATACATTTTACAAATAAATAAGTTTTCTTATCAATAGATTAAAAATTATATATTTTATATTTTTTTTCTTATGATATCATATGCGAATTAAATTAGTGGATATATTAATTAATATTTAATTCAGAAAATTTCAGTTCGCAATCCCTATTAAAAAAGTTGGCGCCAAAAATATTTACAAAATTTTATTTAATTCTATCATAATATAATTATTATTTCGTAGTTTAAGGTTTATTATATACTTTTAATTGAACTTGCCTTTGTCTATGGCTTTATTTTTCATTCTGTCAGTTAGTGATACATTTATATTAGAAATCTGACCATAAATTTATAAGATTTGTATGGTTCAGTGGCTTAAATGTTGAGCTTAAAATGTTGAAAATTTTCATTAACCAAAAATTTATGGTAGATCTTTTGCATTTAAAAGTGTTTTAGTATAAAAGTAAATTGCTGAAATGGTGACAGTTATTCTTTCAGATAGTCTTAATGCAGCAATTTACTTTTATACTGAAACACTTTTAAATGCAAAAGATCTGTCATCAATTTTTGGTTAATGAAAATTTTCAACATTTTAAGCTTAAAAGTTTTGAAATATTAAAAGAACTGTTTCTTATAGGTACCAACAATTTACTTTTATATCAACACAATAACAAATTCCCAAAATCTACCTTAAATTTTTTATTTTCTGCATTTTAGGGGGCTAGTGCTACTTTAATAAAAGTATATATTGAAAAAAATATTGTTTTTTATTTTATTTTATTTTACAATCATAAATTAAAAAAAAATTATTAAATTTTTCAAAATCATTATAAATTTAATAAAAAACTGATTTTAAAATGAGATACTAAAATGAAAATTATACGTAAAGTCCAAACTTATATAAGGAATAGAATTCTCAATGTAACAAAACATGTTGTTTGCTCAATAATACAGGATCTTGAACAATTTTTAATTAATATTAAACCAATTAAACCTATAAGAAAATGCTAAAAACTATCTCATAACTCAATTCAGAGCATGGCATGAATCAACCTTAACTTGGCAAGTTTTATTTTGTATGTATATAGGTATATATATAATAATATAACATAAATTGGTATTCAAATATGTAGTTCTAAAATCTATACCAGAATATACATACATTAAAGTCATTAAACAGTGAACTACATTCCATTTCCCAAGATAACATAGCATTTTAATAATTTTTAATATTTTCTTGACAAAGTTTAGATTTCACTGTAGCCGGTATCTTTAAGTTTTCATATGTCACATGTCAATAAAAAAAAATAAAAAGAGAATAAAATAATACAAAAATAATTTAAAGGTAAATGAACGAACGGATTTGATGGTCGCCCTTGTAAAAATATTAAAAAAAAAAATATTAAAATAATATTTACTCTATAGTTATGCAAAGTTCATGGTTTATTTTGACTATGACGATAAGTTATTCAAAAATGCTTATAAAAAATAAAAAAAAATAAAACTACATCTGAAACTTTGAATATCTGAAGGTCATCAATGAGTTTTTTTTTTTTTATTTTTTTTTTTTGCAAATTATTCATAACGGAATTTTTCTTTTATTAAATGACAATTTCATTCATCTAAAGATATATTTGCATGAGAAAATTTTATCAATTTTTTTTTTTTTTAAATTGGCAGTTGTAGGTGATGGTAAAGTATCTTTTATTAATTTGATTAATTTAATTTATAACATTGAGATCAGAAGCAGATGACTGAAGAAAAATGTGCATATTTTTTTTATTGTATACATAGATTTAGCATAATTTTAATAAAAAAAAAAATTTAATTTGTGTAGATAGATTATAAAAAGGTATAGGTATCTATCTATTTATTTATTATTTTATTTATTTCTTAATGAAAGTTCATATACGATGTGATAAATGAGTGATTCAACTCTTCCTATTCAGTTGTGACAGGTATATTATTTATATTGATATTTGATAACAAAAAAATTATTTATTATAGGTAATTTAAAACATTTTTAATTATTATTGAATTTATTTAAAAGTTTTATAGGTAAATCCCTTTTGTTTGAAAGATATATTCAATTTAATAAAGAAACCATTAATTCATTTAAATATTTCATAATGGTTTTAAATTATGTTACATCATGTAAATTTCTTTGTTTGGGATAGGGTACATTTTACAAATAAATAAATAAATCATGTAAATTTCTTTTTAGAGTTTGATGGTATGTAGGTACTATGTAGCCACCACAAAACTGGCTAAAAATATGCACACGTAAAAATAGAACTTAATCTAACCTACATTTTAATGTTAAACTCTAGGTTAAATAATCATCTTGAAAAAGTTTTATTAATTGAGAATAGAAAGGACGTTGCATGTATATGCTCTAAGAACATCATGAAAATTATAGGAATATTCAAATTTTATTTTCAAACATTTAGTTCACAAGATTTTTATTTACTAATATTTTTTCTTTAAAGTGACTTCTCGTAGGTACATCTTAAATTTTTTACCTAGGTCATTGACAATATTTGTCAGTTGAATTTTTACAAAATTGAATTAAGGAATATATTTATTTATTTTCATATTTAATTGTAAATTAGTATTACATGATTTTCTTTGTTTGTTTTTAAAAGAAAATTGTTTCAGAAATTTGAATTTTATAAATGTGTTATGCATAATTATCATTAATTTAAACAAATATTAAGATTTAAATTTCAAGAGAAAAGCAATTATTTTTTTATTTTTTCGCGATCTTGCGTTTACAATTTCGTATTTAAATATGCTAATAAAAAAAAAAATCCCCAATCGAAATATTGACAATGATAATATTATAATTCTTCATATTTTAATAAGTTATTTGTTATTCCAATGTAAGTGTAAGTTTTCTGATACTCAAGGAATTTACAGAATTTCTACTTGTTTTGCTAAAGGTCATTAGCACTGGGTAATCTTGTTAGTAGTTACTATAACTTACAAATATAAATCTTTATAAATATTTTACTATTTTACAATATTTAAGTATTTTAGCAATAAAAATTTAGGTCAAGTTTAAGCCAAAATATGTTTAATAATTATAAAAATATAAAGGAACAATACACAATAATTTAAATATAAAATATTCTTAAATATATTTATATTTCATTTTATTTATAAAGATTAAACATTATTTTAATTACTACATATCATTTTTTTTTTTGTATGTGTTCAGATTAAGTCCATTTGTGAAAATAAAAATATACTGTGAAATAGATTTTAAAAATGAAATAATAAATTGGAAAAAAATGAATATAATATGACATAAAATATTATAAAGATCTAAATAACAATTAATTCACATCTTCTATTTTTTTATACGATTAATTTTAATAATTTCTCGTAAAATTTATTATTTTACATATTTTTTTTTTATAAAAATATTTGTATCTGTTATTTTTTACTAACATCTATTTCTACTAAATTAAAATTACACTTTCAAAAGCATACCAAGATTTTAGTTTTTTAGTAAATTTTTCCAGTATTCTAATTGAATCAATCAATTTATAATGCCAACATTGACAGTAAAAAAAAAATATAACAGCTTTAATTGGACAATTCAACTAAAACCTTTTCTGCCAAATTTTTTTTAATCTTCAAGTGTAACATTCCTAAACAAATAAGACATTGATTCTTTATTATGAATTCTACGAATAGCTTCAGCAACTAAAACTGATATGTCAACAGTCTTAATTTTATGACATTGCATTTTTTGTAATTCATGTGGAATCGTATTTGTAACTACCACCTAAAAAAATACATTCAATTAAGAAAATAAATATAATAATTCAATGAATTTCATGTTACTTCATCAATTGGAGAATCTTCAATTAAACGTGGCGCATCTGAACTCAGTAAACCATGTGTAGCTAAAACATATATTTTATATGCACCTCTTTCTTTAAGTACTTCAGCTGCAGCAACAAATGAGGCAACATCATCAATTAAATCATCCTAAAATAATCCTAATTTAAATCGGAAAATAGAGAAATAAACGTAAATGCTAATACTTACAACCATGATAGCTATTCTGCCGCCAACATCACCAACAACGTTTATTGGAGGTTTTTCTTTTGCTGGATGTACAGGAACACCAACTGATACATCCATAGTACGTGATCGTCTAAAAATTGAAAAATTTTAATTTTAATTAAATAATCGAAAATAAATTATATTACATTGCTGGTGGTGGCGAATATCTTCCATCAACTTCATCACTTTCACATTCTTTTTGTTCACCATGAATTACAGCAATTCCTAAACGTAAACGTTCCGCATATGATGTAGCCTTTTTTGCTGACCCAGGATTTCTTGCAACAATAACAGAATTACGGTAATCAGGAATCTACAAAATAAATAATAACTAGTGTAAATAATGGAAAAACTAATTAGAATATGTTTTGAAACTCACACTTTCTTGAATATATTGTAATAGAAAAGGAGATGCACGTAAATTATCAACAGGACAATCAAAGAAACCCTGGATTTCTTTTTGATGTAAATCCATTGTAATAATATGAGATAAACCAGATTTACACATCATCTAAAGTTAACAAAAATAATAAATTTTAATACTTCAAAATTATACACTTTGAACATAATTCAATTAATAATTAATATTTACTTGAGCCAATAATTTTGTTACAATACAACCACGTTTACGCATTTTACATTGTTTTGAATAAGGTAAATATGGGATAACACCAACAATTGAACGAGCTGAGGAAGTTTTACATGCATACGCCATAATTAGTAGTTCCATAATATTGTTATTTACATCTCTATAAGAAAAAATAAAGAAAATCTAAAATATTCATAAAATTTAAATATGTTATAAATAAACACAATATTAATATCAATTTTTTTCGTAAATTTGAATAAATTATTTTATCTCTTATTAAACATAATTTTTTTCTCTTATTAATTGTGTACTAACACATACATTTCTCTTTTGAATACATATAAGTTTATCAAAGGTCGTGAATTTATCAGAAATTTTATGCTAATTGAATAATTTAGTTGATTGTAAACAACTCAAAACTTGATTAAGTTAAAAGTTTATTGTATTATATTTAAAAATGTAAAATATTAATTTATATACACAATATTAGTCAAATTTAATTTTGAAATTTTAATTAGCCGGTAAAAAACTTACTTTGTTCCAGTTTGTATTATATAAATATCTTTTCCACGAATTGAATCACCAATTTCAACCATTGTTTCACGATTTGTTTTATGATATACTGCAGCTGCACCCATTTTAACTCCTAAACGTGCTGCAACTTGATTTGCTAAATCTGGATGCGAATTGCCACTTATAATGACAACATCAGTTGTTGATGGAACTTCCATTGTATCGTTTCGTAAACGTTTTGGTGGACGAATACTTCCAAATCTAAAACGAATAATATAAGTTGTGAAACAAACAAAAAATTAATAAAACAAATGCAAGATAATTTTAAAAGCAGGTTGGTTACTAAATGCTAAAACTATTGGATTTATAAAACTATTTATATTTTAAAAGCGAGCTCAAAAAAAAATTAAAAGCGTAATATGATTTAAATTATTTTACCTGTCCTACTTTAAGAAACAAATTAATTAAATTTTGATTTCACTGGATGTTAAATGTTTTTTAATATGTTAAAATTGATTTGAAAATGTTGACTATAAACTACTACACGAACTAAATTTAGAATAACGCTAAAATGAAATACTAAAAAAAGAATTTATTAAATCTAATAAATAGTGCTAATTTTAGATTAATATTTTTTTTTTATAAATACATAATGTGTTTTATCTATAATGATCAAATATCCGGTTTTTAAAATATAAAAATCTATAAATTTCACACCTTGGTATAACTTGATGCATTTTAACTAAATAATATTGGTTAGTTGTTTTCTATGTTTAAATTAGTAGAATAAAAAATAAACTAAATCACTTAATCAAACTTAACAAAAAAACAGGTTATATTATCACTTATCAGCTAATATTACCACGAACAACTGACTTTTCTAACCTAAATATAAATAAAAAATATTTTCTTATTTCAATAAAAATAAATTCTGATCATTCGGATTATTACCGATTTTTCATATATTAAATATTGTACATAATATATTAAGCATGATTAAGCTTATAAAAATCATCTGTTTGTGTTTTTTATTTATAATGTTTACATAATATAAAATTAAATATTTTTTATATACTTTTATTTACTTTATACATTCTCAATTACATTAAGAATAAATAAATAAAATACCAAGAAATTTTTATTTAGAACTTTTTTGAAACTGAGAAATATGATGCACGTTTCTTAAAATTTTAAAAGTTTCAGTTTTTTAAAAATACTATAGAAATTCTCTGTGATAATTATTACAAGCTGATGGAAGAGTCATGTTAACATATTCTCTTCTTGATAATTAGTATTAATTATTATTTTTTTTTTTGGCTACTAAATGAAATAAGAATATAATGGATGACCGGTGTTTTTTATTCCAAGTGGATATTTAAATCTATATTGATACATGATGGAAAATTGAATGGGATTTTAAACATGTGATGATTTTTTCGGAAATCACAACTAAAATAATCTTAAAAAATATATTAATAATAAACTCTTATGTTAATGAATGGTATTATATTTAATAATTGTATTTTTTTTTTATTAACAATTGAATGAAAAAGCGTAAAAAATTGAAAGCAATTTTTTTAATTCAGTATTAAAAAAAAAAATTGGAGCTTATAATTTACTTGTTTCTGTTGTGTAGCATACTTCTAAGATTTAATAAATATATTTAAATTGCTTTATGCTTCTTAATTTTTACTTTTTATTATTTTAAAAACTTTTATTCTTTTTTTATAAAACTGTTTTGTGAACGGTTTCCTTTCTTACATTTAGACTTACATCAACTTTCTACTTATTTTGATTGCTTTTTTGGTTTTAATTTCAAATTAAGAAAATAAATTTTTTATGTTTCTTGTTAAAAAAATCTTTTTAATTTCTTAATTTTATTTAAAATAATTTGAAATTGAAAATGAATGAGTACTGTTTTTCCTTTTAAAATGAAATGTGGCGTAAAGGAAAAGAAAAACACTGCAAATAATGAAAATTCACATGACATATGAATATTAATAGTTGACAAATGTCATTTGTTTTATGAATAGTGTTGACTTTAGAAAATAAATTTTTATTATATGTAGTTTTATTACTGTATATTCTTTTAGTATTTTTTTTAATATAATTAATTCCAAAATAAATTAAGTCAAATTGAGTAAAAAAAATGTTAATAATTAATTCCAGAAATTTGTTACGAAAATGACTTATTTTCAAATTATAAAAATTTCTTGTATTTTTGGTTAATAAATCGAAATTTTATTTTGTAGCAAGAATAAATAAAATCTGTCCATTTTATGACAGATTGTTTCCTATATTTACAAATAATTTTATTGTAAATTCAAAAGATGATAATATCTTGGATGAAAATAATGCTAATGAAAATTCTTTAGAAACTAGTAGCAGCTCTATATTTAAAAATTCTATAGAACAACATTATAAAAATTTAAAGAACATTGATTCACTTGTTGAACAAAAAGAATCTAAAAATGACTGTAAAATACAAGGTCAAAATTATAATTGTATACCAGAAAAACCTAATGATATTATACCAATGGAAAAATGTGCAAATGATTTAAGTATGATTCAAAATGAGAATAATTTAAAACAAGAACATACACAAGTTAAAACTGATATTCAGAGTAATGGTAATGATATTGAAAATGATAATTTAACCGAAGATCAAGGAAAGAGAAGAAAACGTAGAGAAGAACCGAATAAAATTTGGACAGAAGATGAAATGAAAAAGTTAATTGATTTTCTTGAAGAAGAACCAGAGTTTGAAGTAAGTTTAATATTATAAAAACAGAAAAAGTGATTTTAGATTTTTCCTCAATGTTTCTTTTTTCAAATAGAAACCGTCAGCACAAATATATTATAAAAAGTTTTTGGATAAGAATGATATAGATACTAATTGGATATCAGTAAAAGGAAAAGTACGATATATGAAAAATAAATGTACAAAAGCAGAAACTTGGAGAAAATCTTCATATCAGATAATAAGGTTGCTGGAAAATAAAGACACAATAACATATGTTGATGAAAAATCTTTTTAATTTCTTAATTTTATTTAAAATAATTTGAAATTGAAAATGAATGAGTACTGTTTTTCCTTTTAAAATGAAATGTGGCGTAAAGGAAAAGAAAAACACTGCAAATAATGAAAATTCACATGACATATGAATATTAATAGTTGACAAATGTCATTTGTTTTATGAATAGTGTTGACTTTAGAAAATAAATTTTTATTATATGTAGTTTTATTACTGTATATTCTTTTAGTATTTTTTTTAATATAATTAATTCCAAAATAAATTAAGTCAAATTGAGTAAAAAAAATGTTAATAATTAATTCCAGAAATTTGTTACGAAAATGACTTAAGGAACACTATTTCAAAGTTCTTTAAACTTTTACAATTGATTTGATAATTGTGGATTGCGATTGTAATTTCATTTTCATATACGAAGTATTTCTATACGATTATTGCTGCTTTCATTTAATTCGACCTTTTTATTGATCTTATTTTGGTATTAGGCATTATTGAAAATTAACGTTAAATTTAAAAAGCTGCATCAATAAGGAATAAAAGGAACTTTAAATCAAAATTTTTATTATATATTAATTATATTAATCTTTTAATTATTTGCAAACAAAAGATTGAGGAAGACCGGTTTGGAACCAGATGCAGATAGAAATGAGAAACTCTTACACTAATTTAATAAAATAAAAATTATATAAAATACGAAACTATAATTTTGGTTTTAGTTTATAATAATTTAAGTTCAATTTAAGTAATAAATAATAAGTTTTACTACAATGTTCTTGGTATGTCATGCTAAAACGACTTGAGATTTTGTACTAATGTATGAAATGTAATCTTTCCTTATCTTAATGAATAATGAATCTTACTGAATTTTAACAAAGTATAACGTGATAGAATGCGAAATTCAAAAATGTTTTTTTAGTAATTTAAATTATTTTGTTTACGTTTTTTAAATGCAATTGATTTATTGTTCTAAGACGATAGTTCTTTTAAGATTCGATAAGTTTTGACAGAATCTTATGAAATTTACTTAGTTTGACAGCTCGTCTTATAGTTTCCAAGGACCATTGTAGTTTTAGGATTAATGCTTTAATTTACGAAGCCATTCACGTATGTTTATTGAGCAAGGTAATGTACCATTACGTTGAGATCTGTCTTTTAGTCTGGTTCGGTCTAAGTTATGCTTCTGGTTTTATTTTTTTTTGAAAATGTAATGAACAAACTATTGAAAAACAGGAATGGAATATCAAATTTATTTTAAACTAACTATAAATAACTGTTTCAATACTAATAATTAGTGCACACTAAGTTCTAAGTAGAAAGAATAAAATAAAAATAAATTTTGTCATAAAATTAATTTTGGTTCAATTTTTGTTTTTTCAATATTTTAACAAAAGTACTTTTTCTATTTCAAAAGTGTTTTCGTTAAGTTGAAATCGTAATGTCCCATCACTAGCGAAAACAAAATATATTTCTGACACCTATTCTGTTTATCAGTAAATTTTGTTTATTTATTGTTTAAAAACAAAACAAATTTATAAATTAAATGAAAGAATACAAAAAATTTATTTAATTTACTGAAATATAATTAATTAATAATTACAATGACAAAGTATCATGAAAAATTAAATAAAAAATGGATGACGGGTGAAGTAGAGAAACTTATTGATTATTTTGAAAGGGAACCTGAGATTGAAGTGAGTCTAGAAGACGATAAACATAATTTAAAATTTAATTTAAAATTTTGCTTTTCAATTTTATTGCAGAGACCTTCGGCCCAGGCTTATTATAGGAAATTTATATCAACTAGTGGAGTTGATGCTACTTGGGTGTCAGTGAAAGGTAAAGTTCGATATATGAGAGATCAATTTAGAAAAGCCGAAATTTGGTTGAAATCGAATAGTGCTAAACAGCTCGAAGTTGATGAAGGAATCTCAAGTGTAAACTGTTAGTATTTTCAAATTATAAAAATTTCTTGTATTTTTGGTTAATAAATCGAAATTTTATTTTGTAGCAAGAATAAATAAAATCTGTCCATTTTATGACAGATTGTTTCCTATATTTACAAATAATTTTATTGTAAATTCAAAAGATGATAATATCTTGGATGAAAATAATGCTAATGAAAATTCTTTAGAAACTAGTAGCAGCTCTATATTTAAAAATTCTATAGAACAACATTATAAAAATTTAAAGAACATTGATTCACTTGTTGAACAAAAAGAATCTAAAAATGACTGTAAAATACAAGGTCAAAATTATAATTGTATACCAGAAAAACCTAATGATATTATACCAATGGAAAAATGTGCAAATGATTTAAGTATGATTCAAAATGAGAATAATTTAAAACAAGAACATACACAAGTTAAAACTGATATTCAGAGTAATGGTAATGATATTGAAAATGATAATTTAACCGAAGATCAAGGAAAGAGAAGAAAACGTAGAGAAGAACCGAATAAAATTTGGACAGAAGATGAAATGAAAAAGTTAATTGATTTTCTTGAAGAAGAACCAGAGTTTGAAGTAAGTTTAATATTATAAAAACAGAAAAAGTGATTTTAGATTTTTCCTCAATGTTTCTTTTTTCAAATAGAAACCGTCAGCACAAATATATTATAAAAAGTTTTTGGATAAGAATGATATAGATACTAATTGGATATCAGTAAAAGGAAAAGTACGATATATGAAAAATAAATGTACAAAAGCAGAAACTTGGAGAAAATCTTCATATCAGATAATAAGGTTGCTGGAAAATAAAGACACAATAACATATGTTGATGGTTGGTTATATTAAAAAAAAAATTAATTATTTTATAATTTTGTACAAGATAAATCATACAATTTTTTTTAGATAAATTAAATCAAATTTGTCCATTTTTCAACCGTCTTAAACCTTTGTTCAGTAGCTGTGTGGAAGATGAAACATGCAGTAATTCGTCAGAACAACTATGTAATAATTCTCAAACTGATGTTGCACCACAAATTGAAATCATTCCACAAAATTACGTTATGCCCCAAACAGAAATTCGAGAAATGCCATTTGTAAATAGAAATGATAGTTTATTGCACACATTCCATGATAATCGAAGTAATTTTGAAAATATGGGAAAATTAAGAATAGGTAAAAATCAAAAAACTATTTTTTTTTGCAGTTACTCAGGAAAAATTCATTCCACAAGAACTTTTTGTACCACCTCAGGAAGAGAGACATGATAATCAAAATCCATTAAATCTAAAATGCAAGAAAAGAAAAATGGTTGATGAACCAATTGCAAAGAGAGAAACTCTAAGTGAAAAAAATAATCAAAGGTGGAATCGTGAAGAAATTATTAAATTAATTGATTTTTTGGAAGAGGAACGAGAATTTGAGGTACATTTTAAAACAATTTAAATTATTAACAAATGCAAATGCTGATGTTTTGTTCTTAATAGAAACCAACAGCAAGACTTTATTACGAAAAATTTTTGAAAACAAATGGTGTTACTACAACATGGGATTTAGTACGAATGGAAGTAAGATATTTAAATAAATGTTTTCTTAAAGCAGAAACATGGAGAAATTCAGTTGATGCAAGATTATTAGAAAATGATGAAGGAATTGGAAGTGTTAATGGTATATTTGTTTACGGTTTTAATTTATTTAAATCGTTTGATATTTTAATTTTTTAATTTGATATTTATTGTAGAAAAATTGGAACAAATGTGTCCTTTTTATAAAAAACTTCGAAACATTTTTGGTTATATGAGTGATTATGAAGTTGAATACGTTGAAAGTCATATTGATTTAGCTTCACAAGATCAAAATTTATTATTAAGAGATTCATTAAGTACATCATCTTCAAAAGATATTAATGGTACTAAATACAAAAATGATACATCTATTGAAACAATACAATCTAGTACAACGAAAAATCATTCCATATCAGAATTAGAAAATTTACAAAATGATAGAACTGAAGTAGCAAAAATTAAAATAAATTTTGAAAGAGAAAAATTCCATAAAGAAATGGAAATGAGACAAAAAGAAATAGATTTAAAAATGCAAGAATTAGCAAATATAAGTTTTGAAAAAGAAAAATTTCTACGAAAAATGGAAATGAAACAACAAAATATTAATTTAAAAAAACAAAAATTAGAATTAAAAAGAATGGAAATTGAAAAAAATGAACGTATTCGAATATTAGAAATTGAAAGGGATGAAAGATTGGCACGTTTAGAAATTGAAATGAAATATAAAAACCGATATAATCGTAATGAGCATCGCAGTAGTGGATGTTATCCAGATGAAGTTGTAAATTATGAAACATAAATTAAGAAACAAAAACTAATACTTTCCATTTAATTTTAAATTAGTTTTAATTGCCATTTAGAATTAGATAAAATCATTAAAGTAGTACTTTTAAGAAAACATGTCTATCTTTTAGTAAAAAAAAAAAAAATAAAATAATCTCTTCTACAAAAGTAATAAAAAATTTTTTTGTTTTTCAATGAATTTTTATTTCTTAAATTTGAAATTTTTGAATGTATCGTAATAAAAGCTTAAATAGAGATCAAGGGTTTTTATGTCGTAAGTATTTGAAGCTTAATATCATATAAAAAAAAAATATTTATAAGAATTCGTTAATATTAATGTTATTTTAAGGGGTTTTGAAATTTCCCGACTTATGATGGATCAATTTCGAATATTTAATCTATAACAAATTCCAATTACATTAAATGTGACGGTTAAAAGCAAAACTTCACTATTCCACTTTTTAAAAAAATGAAACTTTTGATGCAAAAAGTTTGATTTAGTACTTTGCAATATATTTGAACAATAATAACATGTAAAACTGTTCATATTTCTAAAATACAAGCTTCAAAAATTTTACGTTAATAGCAAAACTTTCTTATTCCTATACTGTGTTTCTTGCAAAACTTCTTTATTCCAATGTTACTATTTTTTAATAACAAAACTTTTGTATTCCTTTTCTAAATTCTGTTAAACAATGAATTGGTAGCAAAACTAATCTTTTTCATCTAGAGTAATAATTACTAAAAAAAAAGTTAAATGCGTTACTCAATCATAATGGGGATATGCTGCTTTTGGCTTACCACTTAAACAAGTAAAATCAATATATAAAATTTATAAAAATATATAATAATATATAATATATATATAAAATTTTATTTTGCACAAAATAATGAAAAGTGGAAATAAGCAGTTTTGCTTTTAATCGTCACAAATATAAAATTTTTTTTGGAAGCGGTTTTTCAATTCGCCTTAAAATTTTTAGCGCAAATACTAGACTACATTACCATATTTTTAATTCTTTTTATGCATTCAATATATTCAGTGCTGCCATATTGAATTTTGTAACGTGTGGTTTGTGTATTATATAAACTGTTCTATAATTTCAATTGGATAAAAATATTAATATTTTGTTGTGCTTTCATCGCTTACATCCTTACATGATACGACGATACTATTTTCACAGATGAAATTTTTGGATTCTATACTTCTTGAATCCTTTACAAAGAATTCAATATTATATAAAGAAACTGTTGCTGAATGAAACTGTGTTTCGCCTTTTTTTGGTAACTTGCGACAGGAAAAGAGGTATTCAACGCATACATAAGTATGTAGCCTCCAGCATATCAAGAACAGAGTAGTCTGTTGATAAGACCAACAAATTGCTTTACTTCATGCCTGGAAACGCAATAGAAATATTATTTAAATAGATATAATAGATTTTATATTTAATCATAAGTTACTTTTGCTTTTCTATAAAAAATTAAGAACTATCGTTTTTTTTTGTATCAGGATCTTTTACATTTCCATTCCTTTTCATTTATACAAATTCAAATTTTTTGACAGTTATAAAAAATGTCACAAGCGAATTTTGAATAATTTAAAAAAAAAATTCAACTATTGATATACGATTATTGAAATACAATGGAACAGTATTTAACGTAATAAGGTATATTTTAGATTCCATTCTTCCCCATTAAAGTTTTAAACAATTAGGTACTTAAAATATACTTTTTTAATTATTTGATCACTAGGTCCATTTGTCTTTCTGCTTATAAATCTCTTAAATATTTAAGTTGTCAGTGTTCTCTGCTAGCTTAAAATTCGATATAGGGAGCTTTAGTTCTTCAATATAGTGTAGATTTACGAGAAAAACGTTTTTGTAATTTTCCTCTAAAGAGCAGTTACAATATTTTAGACCCGTAACCTCTATTAGCTTATTTTATAAAACAGGAAGCACAAAGATTATGATTATGAGAACAATGGTTTCGAAGCAACCAGAAAAAGAGTATTTCTTATCTTTTACATATAATATTATATTAAAGGTAAAGTTTCCCAAAGTAAGTAGTTATTATATATAATTTTCAATAAAGTTTAAAAAGAACATTAACATCAATTTTTTTTCCTTTATCTAACATAATCCCAATTCCCAAATCCTAACCCTAATTTCCTTCCCAATCCTGATCCTAAAAACAAAACAATAAATATATGTATTTAAGTTCAATTCCAAGTTTGGTTTAAAAAAACGGGAGAGCTGGTTTTAGTTGATTAAAGTCCAACACTTTGCATATGAACCCCGTAACAGTGATTCTGGGCGGCTTTCGATCTTTCCATCAACCCTCGTTTAAAACAAAGTTCGTCCAAAAATCCTACGAATCTCATACTTCCTTGTTTATTTAATTTATAAGCGAATGTTACAAAACAATTTAGTGTATCCCCAATAAATGACTGTTAATCTGCATTCAAATAATATTAACAGAAAAATTTAAAAAAGTCATATATATATATATACAGACAACTTATATGTAGGTAGTTATTTCAATATATTTATCATAATTTTCTATTTATCCTGGAAGGATAATAATATCCTTTCAATATCCTTTTAATGGTTTTTATCCCTTTTTTTTTAAAATCAATAAATGCACAATAAACTATACAATATCTTCATATGCAATCATATTAACTGAGTATTTTTTCTTATTTCTTGGTTTAAATAGTGTTAACCATATTGTATTTTACTTTTTCGGGAGGTGGGGATAAATACCGAGTTCCATCGTTTAGGAATTGTCTATAATCAATGCGAGAAAAGATACAAAGAACATAAATATCGAACCGAAAGAGTTAAAAGAAAACTGTATATAAAAAAAATAATTTTAAATTTTGTATTTCTCTATAAAGTCTCAATATAAATCGATTTCAGATTGATATATATATATATATATATATATATATAAATACATGTACCAGACCTAATGTACATAAAAAAAAATTAATATACAATAGCTTAAATGAATCAATGAATAGATAAATCCTATTGTTTAGTTCTTAGTGTATCTTATTATATTCAGAAATATTTTTTAAACGGTGTATTTAGGATATTATTATATCTTTATAAAGTCCTAACAAAAGGTATTTTTCTATACATACATATATATATATAAAGCACTTTGTATACACTTAGTTTATATATAAAGAATTGAAAAATATTAGGGACTTTTTTCTCTATATTATTATTGTTCTGGATACAACAATGTTAGGTGTTTTGCTTTATTTCTAATAATAGAATTTTCAAATTACTCTGCATCTATAGATTTAATTCGGTTCGATTTTTATTCTTGAACAATTTAAAAATTTTCATTCCCATATATTCATAGAACTTTTCCTTCTAATAATAGGTCAAAAGTTTATTTTATAATATGGTATAAAAGTTTTTAGTTTTCTTTTAAAATACCTTTAATGTACAAAAAACTATAGAAGTGCTTTTAAATTATTTATAATTTTTCAATTTTAAACTTAAAAAATGTTGAACTTTATTATAACTCCTGGATTTATATAAGCAATATATTCCTAATGTATACTTTCTTTTAATCCTTTAATGCGCCACTTAAAGTTAATTATTCAGTGATAATGTACACAATGATTCAATGATCACAACACTTCTAGCAACGTTTTGACATTAAAATAGAATTGATTAATTTGAATACAGTTGAAGGCAATGCAAGAGGATGCTAGAATATATGCACCACAATTAAAGCGACGTCATTTTATTCTAAGAATGACTCTAGAAGTGATCCTAGAATTAAAACTAGAGACGACGCGAGCGTCAGGTTATCATTTTAATATAAGTATACACAATATTTCAATGAAATTGGATTTCAATTCGTAATACCATTAGTAAAAAATTAAAAAAAAAAACTAAATTTTAAAATGAACTACTATACTATGAATTAACAAACACTGAGTTGCCGTTATTTGAGTTTCCCGTAGATCAAGGCGAATCCTCAGTTTGGATTAATAAATAATTCAGATCCAAATCCTATTAAAACTATTTCAAAGAAGAAAAAATTATTGAAAAATCTGTAGCACTTAAAAAAAGCAAAAGGAAAAATGTAGGTTGACCTATAGTTGATTTGAATGAAAATTATTTATTGTATTGTTAATAAATGGGCTCAGCAGAGTACATCAGGAAATACCGTTAGCTTTAGTTAACAAAAAAAATTTCTTAAGTTTATTTGTTTTACAAGCTTTCTCTAATTTTAAAATTGCTTAAGTACAGTACTGGATGAAGATTTTTCAACCCTAATGTTGTACGGAACAACTGTATAATTAAATTCTTATACAATTTCTCTTTTATAGTATGTTATTCCTTGAGAATGAGGAATAGAAAAGAATCTGAAAATCAAATTTATAATATAGGTTACACATATTCTATATATACAGGTATATTATATTCTCATATGAACAATTATATCGTATGTATCGTATGTATATATATATATATATATATATATATTGATAGTGTTATAGGAATTTTATACTAATAGATAGTAGAATAAGAATAAAGTCATATAATATATGAAAATAGATGAGTATGACGTTTTGTTTAGTTTATTGAAGTGTAACAATAGTCTATTATAGACTTGATGGCTTAGTCGGCCCAATTTTATTTAGATAATACATACATACATTATATATACATACATAGTACGAGTACAGTACATACGTTATTCAATTATTCAAAATGTACAAAGGATGAACATTTTTTTAATATTAAAGGTACTTAGTAGGTATTTTATATATGTATAATATTAAAGAGGGTATATATATATATATATATAAACTTTCGTCCTTTTTTTTCTTTTTTATAACTATTACTAATAAGCATAATACTTATATACATATAAATATATAGATGTTTATTTGACAAAAGCTTACCATAATGCATTATCAATTTTTTTTTCCAATATTTAGGAGCTTCGATTTTTTGTTTGAAATTGTTTTATACATGGGGTTTTTTTTTTTTTTATTTAAATATTCTGAAAATGTCAGAAGGATCTTCTAGGATTTTTCTAGGTATACAGTGACCCCCATATTATTATAAATATTCGGTTTTGTTAAACTATCATTGGTGTTACTATTGTACTTCTATAGTTCCTAGAACCTGAGAAATACTAAAAATTGTATCAAATGTTATTTAGGCATTAATTGGAAAAAAAGATGTGAATTTTTGAAGACGCTTTTGAAGGAACTGAAAACTAATTTTAAATTTAAATCTTAAAACTGATATAAAATTCCCTCAATAGTGAAAAGTCATTATTAAAAATTAACTGATAGATTTTTTTTCCCAAAATTTAAAAGTTCATCAGATGTGCATAATATATGGATATTGAGCAATTTCGGTTAAGCCGGGTTGAACTATATTCTCAATTCACACACTGAATATATGCAATTATAAATTAAATATTTTGTTATATTAATTTAATTTGGAAATTATGTATTTCGGTTTATGGGAACCCATCTGATAATAATAAATAGAAAAGAAGCAGAATATAGAATTGAGCATTTTTTATATATAAGAACCAGTATTATTTCTAATTTTTGAGCCTAAATTCGAGTAACAAATGGGCGAACTGATATGGTAAATTCTACTTATTTAACATAATGGGTGCGCTTATAAAAATTAACTTAAATTTGCTAATTATTTGAGTTTGCTTCAAAATTAGTTGCTCAAGTTTTGTTTGCATAAATTTCACTCAAGAGATGGGTAAACTCAAAATATTATTTGAGTGATAATTTGAGTGAAATCCGAGTTATTTCAAATCTATACAAAATGACTTATAGTAATGAAGAAAATTTAAATTTTATAGTTATTGTTAACTTGCATCCATGGTGTGTTACTATATTTGAGTTTTTTTATTATTACATATATATATATATACATATATATACACACTAAAATTATAGATATGTGTAAATAATTGAATACATGAACACAGGTTTGAAACTTCAAAATTTCAACAAACAAAAAAAAATGTAACCTGTTAACAATGAAATTGCTTGGATAGGCGATTTTCTATTTTTTTATTAAATATTTTTCTCTCTTTCTCTTTCTTCCTCTCTCTCCCCTTCTCTCATTTTATTCTTTGTTTCTTCATTCATATTCATCCATTCATAACAAAATATCCATTATATTTTATTCAATAATCTTTTGGATATACAATAAGAGGTTAAAATAAGGATATTTACAGGATTCAATATTAAATTCATTGAATAATGAGTATGTATGTATGTATGTATGTACATAAAAAAAAAGTTTTCATTCAGGATTTACTCTCTGTATATAATACCTTAGTTGGCATTTAATAAAATCCAAAAGGAAAAAGAACAAAACAAAAATTGTTTCCCTTTTGTAAAGGTAAAAAGCTGTTGATGATGATAAAAATGAGAATTCAAAAATATCTAAAGACTTGTAACTAAATTGATGACTCAGATTTAATTTTTTTTTTTATAATGCACTTGATTACAATTAAATCGATAATAATTGATTAATGGATTTACAAAACACTTAAAAAAGTGCCTAAGTTGTTGTTTAAAAAAAAAACAACAAGAAAAACAATTCTTGTTTAAAAGATAATGATACCTATGCCTGGTGTAAATTGGAGTTGATGAACCTGAAGTTGATTGAATTTGGTGTTAAATGTACCACTTGTTTTATATATGTATATTATGAGGCTGATGAAACTTACAGCCATATTGGTAGATTGGCTAGATAAGTAGAAGAATAATGATGATAAGATGATTTTAAAGAGATTTGAAGTAAATGATGATTTTATAAAAAAAAAAAAGTTCAAGGAACTTTTTATATTTGTTTAAATTAGGGCATCGTGGAAATATAATGAAATTGATGATAGAATAATAGATTTAGTAACACGTGTTAAGAATTATGTATGAGTCAAAATTAAATTTTTAAAAGTTAAAGTAATTAAATTTTAAATTAGTTTTTATTTTAGCTCTGATCGATTTTTTAAATATAGGATCAGTTGGAATTTTTCAAATAAAGTTTCAATCATATCCAAATTTCAAAAATAAGATGTTGGGATTCCTTTGAACTTTAAGCTGTTTTTCAGAATAATTCAGTTATTCAATTTTAAATCAGAATTGATATGAAAATGTAATAAATTAAGGACATGTGACAATCAAGCACCGTAAAGATACTTTACTAAAATTGAGTTATTTACTTCCTCAACTCCAATTTACCTTCAATGCAGCTTCTAATACAGATAGTATATATTAGACAAACTCTAGATAAATCCTAAAAATTATTTGTATTTTAAATAGTTCTAGGTTCTAAAGGATTGAAAATCATAGATTATCTTAGTATAAAGATGTTTTGAGCTTTTCTTCAGTATCAATACTTTAGATAAAAACGTAGAAATAAATTCAAAATGGACTGTATAAGTTTATTTTTTTTGTATAATGGTTTGTATTGTAAACTTTTTAAAGTGTGTTAATATATCTTGTAAAGTTTTGTCTTTATATGAGAGCCTCCGTCATTGCCGTGGTCCAATTTGGGCCATCTATGAAGCTGTTCTTTCTTTTGGCATTCCTATAAAATTTGACTTGTAATAACTCGGCATTCCCAAAACTCCTAGAATTTTTAGATCCCATGATACTTGAATCAATTTATCAAGGCTACTGTTCATGGGTACCTATAAACATTCTATTTACCAAATTTGGACTCATCCCGACAGTTAGAACTCAAGATTTTTCAAAAAGTCTTTTGTATTAGAGACTCCCGATCCTATGGTCCGATTTGACTCATCTACGAACTTAACCTTACAATTGACGAAGATAGCATGTACACCAAATTTCATCCAAATCGCTTAAAATACCCACACACACGCGAGCTCACAAAAAATTTTCGAATTAACGCGTACGTACAATGGTGCATTGACTCTTTATCTCCGAACTTTAAATTTGATTTCGTCTTTAGATCGCATTATTCGCTTGATGTTTTTCAGATTTTAAACTATATTATGGCCATATTGACTTTGGTATTTGATTATACAAAATAGCTTTGCTATCTAATGATCTGTGTGACTTTCTATAAAACCACCAGTACATTTTGCTGAATTTTATTTAAATATGTTTGGCCATATTTAGTATTTATATGTGTCTGCCTAGTTAAAATTTTATTCACATTCAAATCTAATTATCTTTCAGAATTATGTTTCTTTTTGTGTTGGGTAATCTAAACGAAAACCTTCAAGAAACAGTTTTTTAATATTTGATTTTGATCTGCCATTTCACGTTGAACCAATTGTATTTATCGAATTTTAGTTTATAATAAACTGTGTCAACTCTGGGGTACACGTATGACCGTAATATAAACATTATATCATCCAGTTAATTACTTTTAGTAAAATTTCAAACATACAGCTTTATTAGGTGTAGTGTAATGCTTATATAAAAGAAGAAGTTGTATGGCAGCTACTCGAACCCTCTGCAGTAGACCAACCAAACTTTGTAGAAATTTTGGCCATAAAACTAAACTAGTTTTGGCTAAATTTCACACACCTAGCTTTAATAAGTACAGAGTAATGCTCATATAAAAAAAGAAGTTGCATGGCAGGACTCGAACTACTCGAACTCGTGGACCAAAATGGCTGGATTTCAATAGCGATGACGGCTTTAAATTTAAAAAAATAAATCGAAAATTTCAAAATCCTAGCTCCTTTAATTTTTGAGTTATCGTGGGGACGGATGGACGGACATACATAGCTAAATCAATTTATTTTTCGATTCTAATCTGATCCATACCCTTGAGTTCACATCTAGCCCCCCTCCTTCTCTGCGCGTCACAAACGTAATGGCAAATTTAAAATACCCTTTGGACTTATAGTTATACGGTTATAAAAAATACATTCTTAAATCTATTATTCAAAAGATTCTTAATCATTTTTGTGTTAAAATTTTCAAAATAATTCTTTATAATTTTTGTTGACTTTTCATAACCTGCAATTAAAAATACAAAAATTTAAAGGGACATTCATATCCGGTATTTATTTAAAATTAACTTTTGTGTTCTACAATTTTTTAATCCTTAAGAAAAATTTTACCAAAATTTAGAATTTATATTTAATTGAAACCCTTTGACTTGTTTTTCCTAATGAATGGTTTCAGAAATTTTGTTTTTAAAGTTTTCCATATTAACCCCACCCCCCACAGTATCTATTTTCCCCAATATCTGAACAACCTTTTTTTTGTATGTGAATGATGTTCTGTACAAATTTTTTTGGTTTTTTTTTTATAGTGTTTTGTTTTTATTAAATAGTACAAAACTAAAACTATCTAAACATTAACCTGTGGCTGTGGTCTTTTAATTTGTCCTTCATTATATTCAATTTTCACAACATAAAATAAAGGGGTGGTTTTTGATTTTTGATCCTGAACAGGAAAATTAAAAGTACAAAAAAAAAAAAAAAAAATTAAAGAAAACTTTAAAATAAAATTGATAATAATATTAAAGTTTTTTTTTTTTAATAAAGGGGTATCTCTATCTATTCTATTATATAAGAGGGTATCTATCAACTATAAGGTGGTATCTATCTTACCATATGAAAGGGTGTATCTATCTATGCTTTATCATAAAAGGTTGATTCCAAAGGTGGGAAAAGGACTTTGAAACAAAAAAAAAACAAAAAAAGTTGTAAATTAAATTTGTAGGAAAACAGGGAATCCATATATACAGGTATATTTATAGGAATATAGAACTGAATCATTTGATTTATTTTAAGGACAATACTTAAGGTCTTAATTCTGTTTTACTTGTTGTTGTTTTTAACTTGTAGTTACTGACTTTTAAATACAAGAATTCAACTTTACTCTTTTTGACTTTTTATTTTTTTTAAACTTTTTTTAAAACACTGTACAACAGCATGTGTGTGAATTTAATCACCTTTTACATACATATACACATATATTAAATTTTTATCTAAAGATATATAACATATGTGTAATACTATGTATATATATATATATATATATATAATTAAGTATATATGTAAAATTATTTAAGAATGACAAATAGAGTGTGAAATTACTAAAAAAAAATTAAAAGTGACAAAAAGGTGAATTAAATGAAAATTTAATTTATGGAAAATATTTAAAGGGTCTTTAGATAGATATTTTACATATATATATATAGGGTACTATGCAGTATATTTAGGTATATAAAATAATATAAATTACCTACCCCTTAATTTTTTGTCTATTAATAAAAATAAAAATTATTAATGTAAAGTTTTTATTTTTTAATTTTTATTTTAAAGAGTTAAGAATTTAATTTTAATAAAGTTTAAGGTAAAGTATTTTAATGTTCATATATATGGACTTAAAAGTTTAAAATTATAAAAGGTCTTTTAGGCGAATTGAGTAATTAGTAAATAACTTTCTATTCTATATATATATATGTTTATATAAATTTTATTATATTGTAAATGTATATTATAAGGTTTATTATATTGGACGTAGAACAGTTTGAGGTAAAAAAATAAAATATATGTAACTGAATTCTGTATTAAATTTATTACAAACTTTAGATTTAAATTTTAAAGATAACATAAATTATTTAGTGTTATTTATTATAATTAAAGAAATTTATTTAATTTTCTGGATTTATTTGAAATTGTTGTTTTTAGTATATTTTCAAAAGATTTTGTAATTGACTCTGTCAGAAAAAAAAAAAAAATAGACTCTGTCCGTCCGTCTATTGTAATTACAAAAACTTTTACATCGTTTGAAACACTGAAAAGAAATTTTAACTACGGTTAAGTATTGCAAAAAAAAATAATTTCATGAAACAACTTTTTTCTGTAGTTATAACAGCAGTTCTGTTAAGTATACTTTCAATCTGAAAACGGTAAAAGGCAGCTGTTTTTATAAGCTTTAAATCAATAGGGAAATGCAAAATGTTTGGTTCAACATATCTTCTAAACGGTTCAAGCTAGAATATTGAACTGTCGAGAGAAGTTAGATCTTTAGAAATTAGAAGAGGACTGTTAACAAAATTTTTGTGCCACGTCCCCTTTTTAAAAGCTTTGGGGCTTTCTTTTTAGCCAAAGCAGTACTCCGCAAATTTTGACAATATTAGCTTCCAAAATTATTTTGACCAACCGTCGACATGGATTAACAAATTCCAAATCTGTTAATAGTGTCAACTCAATTCTCACAGGGGAGCACGTATACAAAATTTGAAGAAAATCTGTCAAACCATTTCTAATTTAGAGTTAAGTATTGAAGAAACCTATAAAAAAACTGTTGGGCCGCAATGGATTAATGAAACTCAAAAAAATTTTTTTGGGGCTTTCTTTTAAGCCAAAGTAGAATTTCGTAAAATCGGACAAAATTTTTACCCAAAATTTTTTTTGACCACCCGTCGGCCCGACATTTGTTAACAAATTCCATAACTGTTAATAGTGTCAACTCAATTCTCACTCAATTCTCATACAAAATTTACGTAGTGTCTACTCAATTCTCAAAGAGCATCACGTACTTCACAAAATTTTAAGTCAATCGGTCGAACCGTTTTCATTTTAGAACAAAGAAGTTTAAATGCTTGCACCACAACCCCAACTTGGCGGTCCTTTAGAGCAAAATTTTTGGGCCACGATTTCTTTCCGTACCCAAAAACCTCTATATACAAATTTTCATGAAAATCGGCTGGGCAGTTTAGGAGTGTATTCGCTACATACAAACAAACAAACAAATAAACAAACTTTCGCTTTTATATATATAGATTAACCGACCTTTAGATTTATTTTAATTTAAGATTTTATTTGAGGCTCTCTATATATTTTGCAAAATGATAAATGTTTAGGATTATTTTTGACTTTGGGTTTTTGAGTTTTTGAGAATTTAAGAATTTTGATTTCGGAATATTGATTGACGACTCCTAAAACCCAATATCTTAAAAATTAGAAAGATGAAAAATATAAAATTTGTTGTTAAGAGTTGATAAATTTTAAAGATTGGAAAGCAAGGTTCGCCTAGTTTTAATAGCAAATAAATAGGACGGATTTTAGGCATGCATATGCTTTCAACTGACACTCTAATTTCGTCAATTTGTTATTAATATCTTTTTTTGTACTATCTTCTTTGATAATAATACTCCCTACGTAATTGAATTTATCTACATCTTCAATTAATGTTTTTTTTTGAGCGCTAACTGTTCAACTATTAGGCTAATAAGTCTGTCTATACCATAGGTACATGTTGGAACAAGGGGTCATATTATATTCGTATTATTAAAATTGGTCCTAACGAATACCACATACAATTTAAACATGAATTAGTACTACGCCTTATAACATGTAGAAACGTCTTAGAATTTCAATAGATACAATTCTATTATTGTTTATATTTCGTATTTGATTTATCTGGTATCCTATATCTGTGAGTTATATTATTCAATTAAATTATTTATTTATATTTTTATATTAATGTATTTTTTACTAAAGACATGTAATTATTAATTGTTGATTAAGCCATTAATTTGAACTAAATGGCGAATGGTAGCTGAGTCGAGTCGAAAAGCATAAAAGTTTTTTTCACTTTCACTAGGATTTCCAACCGGGCTATTCGCATAAAAGGTTGGCACTGAACCACTGTGAAATTTGTAATTATAATTTGTCTTATGTTGTTGTTGTTCCTCTCTCATAATTTTTGTTTTGTCAATATTTATTTTGAAAGATAACTTTGGCTGCACATTTGACTAATCTATTAGTTTTCATTTGCAAATGTTATATGAATACGTGTAAGTAGGCTTCGCCATAATTCAAATCTTTATCTTGGAAACGTATTTAAAAGATTTTATATATGATAATTTGGGATTTAATTTAAGATTAAGTGTATATTTAGTAAGAATCGAAGTAGAACTAGTAGACAAACAAAATTTAATCACCTTTAACTTTAAGACAGGTATTAATTTTTTTACTCGAATTTTCTACCTTTGTCATTTTTAAAAATTTTTTTAAATATTTAAAAAATAGACAAATTAATATTTTTTATTTTCTTTTATTTTTAAAATTATTTTAATCTGCTTGAATAAATATTTATTGCATAAATTTATTTAATTCAGTTTTATTTTACTATTTAAAACGTTCTGGCCCAACACTGTCCCAACACTGTCCCAACACTGTCCCAACACTGTCCCAACTCTTATTATACACCTATATAAAAAATAGTAATCTTTTCATATAACCGTATTATAAATCTTGGCATTAAAGATTGTTTTTTATTGTTTTATGGTTATTTTCCAACAAATCAAAAAAAAAAATTAAAAATATAAAAATTTGTCTGGATTTGATTTCCTTCATCATCATTTTAATTTTTTTTTTTTTTATTTTGAAATTATGATTTCATCATGTTACAGAAATATTTTTTTTTAACAAAATTATAATAAAAAAAAAACTACGAAACGAAAACATCAAATAAATGGACAGAACTTTTGGAAAACTGATGTACGTGTATAACACAGATTAAAAACATTCTAAACAAATATAATATACAAATATTTTGTTAGACAGAGATAGAAACATATTCAGAGAGAAGAAATCCCACCATGTTATATATTGTACTTCAAAATTTGAATACATGGATTTAAAAGTAAAAATCAAAGTTTGTTAGGGAAAGAGGTTCTAATGATCAAAATTTTGTTTATGGGGATCTTTATTTATCTTTTATTTTAAGAGTAGAGATTTTTAAATACGTCAAAAAACTTGAATTTGATTTGGAGATTCTATATAGAAAATTTAAAATAAGTATATTGTAAAATTATAAAATTTTCTATTTACTTATAATATACAATGACCACTCAAATGGTAGATTTCATCCGTGAATATTTTAGGATTTTTGGAAGGATATTATTTTGGTTGTTATAAAGTTTTACCAGTTCGTTTTTATTTAAATTTTTTTTTTTTGAATTTTGAATTTGAATTTTTCATCATTGTTGCTGATTTTTCTGAGAATCTTCACTTCAAATATTTTCTTCCTTTTTTTTGAAAATATGGTTGTTTTGTTTTTCTTATGCATGGTTTAATTTAAATAAAAATTTAGTTTTTGTTTTTTTTTTCAAAAAAATTTTTTATCTGTCTCTTTCTAAATTTTGTAATTTTCTTTTATTAAGAAGTATAAATGTTTATTTGAATTAGAAATTGTATCTATATAATATTTCTGTTTAATGAAATCATTACGAAATGTGGAATACGTTATAAATAAATATTGTATGGTTGGTGGTGGTTAAGCTGTCTCACGTTATCTAACGTTGGGCTATAGCCCCCTAAGGTTGCAAAAGCATTATATTTAAATTGTTATAACAAGAGTTCTGTTAGATATATTTTGAATCTAAAAATGAACGGAAAACGATAGCTGATTTTATAAAATTTATAAATTTTTAAAAGGCAAATGTTTAGGGTTGTCATACGGTACTAAAATACCATTATGCAAAATTTTTGGAAAATTTTTGGCCCCACATATCTTCAAAACGGTTCAAGCTAGGTTTCTGAAATTTTGAGACAAGTTAGATCCACAGAAATTAGTAGGAGTCGGTTAACAAAAATTTTTTTTCGCGTCCCTTGTTTAGGAGCTATAAGGGCTCTAAAATTGGAATTTTGCTATTTTTAAACACCTTTAATTTGAATACCTGTACAAATTTTTTTAGCTATATACAAAAATCAAAACTCTATAATTATATTTCAACATGTGTCAAAGGTTTTTCTTAATTTTGAAGGATGACAAAGCTACAGCCCACGCAAATTCCAAAAAAGCCCTGTATTTAAATTGATATAACAAGAGTTCTGTTACGTTTATTTTCAATCGAAAAACGGTAGAAGCGAGCTGCTTTTTTAGGCTTCACATACGGTACTAAAATTTACCTTTATGCAAAACTCAATTTTTGGAAAATTTTTGGCCCCACATATCTTTTAACTGTTTCAAGAAAGGGTCTTAAAGTTTTTCTTAAATTTAAAAGTGGTTCTTTAATTTGAAGAAACTGTTTCTTAATTTTGAACATTTTTGCTTATATAGTAAAATTCTAGGCAAAATTCTAAATTTTAGTGGAGTTTAGTGGAATAGATTTTCTATAACCAAAAAAAAAGAAAGAGTGGGTACAGGAGCGGGGTAGGCAGATCCTCGAGAATTATCATAAGTTTGTTTAGCAAAAATTTGGGAACCTTCCCAATTGAAGGGCTATTAGGACTTTAAAATTAAAACTTTTATATTTTTATAACTTATTCACTAGTGTATGTTTTTCTAAAATTAAACGTTAACATTGATGCTCCAACATTATATTTCGCACTTGTTAACAATGCGAAATATAATGTTGAAAATCCCAATGGGTTTTTTGAAAGCATTGGGATTATATTCTAAGTATCTATTGATTTCACTATTATTCATAATTAATAAATTGATGAAATAACTAAATTATAATATCATTTATTTTTAAATATATTTTTATAAAAATAAATGATAAAATAGGCAGTTAGAACCCCTACATAAGTTTCAAAATGTGCTTTTTAAAAACCCTCGGTTTTTTTCATCACTTGTTTATTATTACATTCTAATAATACGAATGTATTCCTGATATATTTCCTTTTCTTATTATTTATTTACCATATAATATTTCTATTATCTAGCAGGTGGCATAGTGGTTAGGATGAAGGAATTTCAATTAAAGGGTCGGGTTCAAATCCTGGTCAATTCATATCTAATAAAATGTATAATAAAAATTATAAACTTGCCCCACCCGAACAAAGACTATGAATCATTCACTTAGCACATTGGATGTGGCAGGGGATTGTACATATAAATAAATAAATAAATAATTAAAAATTTCTATTTTCTTAGATTATCTACCTTGTGGCATAGACAATTAGCAATTAATCACATTTAAGTTTTTCTCCCCTTTATTAATGTATAATTTAAAATGTCTAAAATACTGCAATCAAACCAAATTTATAAAAAAAAGAGTTATAACTCAAAAGAAAGTTAAACAAATATCAATTTTACATTGAGCTGTTATGAAATCTTCTAACTCTTACGAGTTAATAGCTCCTCCAAATTATGTATGGTTCAAAATCTGAATTTGGAATTAAAGTTAAAGGGTCCCAGATTTCCCTATAGATTTTGCTACGACAATCACATATCAAGAGTGACCTTCCATGAACTTCAGTTATCTTTTTAGTTTGAACTAAAATTAGTACCCAACATCCAACACTAAACAATTTTATCAATACTTTTATAGCTCACAGATACCATTTAAATGGTAAAGATGAAAAAGATATGATACTTCAGCTTATAATGAATAAATAAATACTTAATAACTTTATAACTATAGGAGAAAGCTTTGAAGCAAGCTGGCAGCGGTTTGAGAACTTCTGAAACCATGGATTTATTTTGGGCCTCAGAGTGATCTTTGCTGTAATTTAAAAGTAAATATTAATACATTTTTAAATCATTAAATAATATATTACGTTTATAGTTTTACATAAAATTATAATGTATTTAATAAAATTTTTATAAAGACTTGTTTTTTTAAGAATAATAAGATTTTTTTTAAAAAAAAAAAGATAATAAAGTTCTTTTTAAATCACTTTACAATTTAAATGAGTTAAATCCCCTGCCTGCTTACTTTCATTAATTTAGACTTTGATTTTATCAACCACTCAAATTAATTATATTTTTTTAAAATAATGCCTAGAAATATTATACAATAAAAAAAACCCCCCCCATTAAAAATTGATAATAAATTGTCAAATATTTGTCATCGCTTCAAATAAAAATCAAAAATAAAAAATAAAAATACAACCTAATTATTTATGATTTCCTTCAATTTTATTTAATTATCCTGTTTTTGTAGATTGGTATAAATTATAAAAAAAAACCACGAAATTTATTTTATAAAAACAAAAACACAAAGGTAATTTCACGTGAATCTATATATTTATCTATTATATCATTATAAAATACTGTAAATTTATTTAATTTCTCAAATCTATCTCTCTTATTAATCCATCTATATCTATCTTTTTCTATTTATCCATTTTAATGTTTATTCAAATACAAACAAATTAGTTCAATAAATCCTAGTGTACATATTTATATTTTTTGTGATATCCTTTTATTAGAAATAAAATTCTTAAAATAGAGTCCTGATGTTCTTTATGTTTTGAATTTAATAAAACCGTTAGTTTAGGTATACATGGTGAACTAAAAATTTAGAAATGACTTAACGCCATTTTGTAAATCTGTCACACTTTAAACTAAATAACTAATAAAATGCTGTCAAAAATTCACTGAAATTTGACAGGTAATGAAGTGCAGTTTGACAGTTTTCTTGTGAACAAATTCCGAAATACAATTTTAATAAAAGTTTTAATTTAAAGGATAAAAATTAAAGTCAATTTTGGGACTTTTTAAATATGGACGTCTTCAAAAGTTTCAGACAAATTTTGGGGAATTTTGTTTTACTCATATTTTATTACAAATTTAAATAAGGAATGTATCGAAATCTTAAATTTTTGAGAAAATCAAGGCATTCATCTTCTCCATAATAATTGTTTAGGTGAAATTCTGAATTAGGAAATATTTTAGATTTGGACTTCAAACCAGTGCTGCCTCCTTTTTCAAATTTTTATACTTAATTATGTGTCAATTTCTGAATTAGAGAAGATTCAATATACATACTTTGTAACTGACATAATATTATATGTTTTTTTTGATTTATTGTTGACGTATAAGACGAATTTTATAGTTGGATACTCAAGTTCTCAATAACTTTTTTTCTAGTATGGTTTTGAGGATGGCAGCCTCATTATTTTAAATACATTATTGCTGACATATTAAGTCTAGGCTGACATATTAAGTCATTATTGCTGAGTCTCTTAAGTCTATAAAATAAAATTAAAATAGTCTACAAAGTTTCAAACAAAATTTGGGGACTTTTATTTTTGAGAATCATTTTTTGTACAGCCTCTAAAAAAATTAATATTAATCGGAGTTTTTTCGGAATAAAAAAGGTGCGATTTGGCAGGTGAAAACGTCCTTAAAATCCACTTAAATTGCGTTCAAGTCAGTTAAAATTTTTTTAATATGAACCAACAGAAAATTTAACCAATTAATTTTTTGCGACCCTGTACAATATAGTTTCATAAAAAACATTTTTGGATATAAAACATTCATTTTACTTTACAACAAATTAATTCTCATCAATTATAAAATAAAAGATTAAGGTATACTATATGTCTTTTTATTTTAAAGATATTTTATCCTTGTACTCACATATAAATATACATTTACACACATATATAAATATATATAATATTTTCAATTAAAATCATTATAATATAGTTATATATAGTTATTTACTCTCCAGAAGTGATTATTTAAATTGTCATCTTTTTAAGTTTTTTGTTTTAATTATTATTAAGAGATAGATTTTCAATGACAGTTGAATCAACTCCTTATTGTAAGGAACGAAAAAAAGGATATTCTAAATTCTTATATTTTTATTTTTATTATTTTTTAAAGAAAATTAACTTATTTTTACATATACACATATAAATGAATGAATATTGAAATTTTTTGAGCCATACTTTTACTAAATTGTTTCTTAATTACCTTGAAAAAAAAGGACGAAGTTTTTGAATAGAAAACGTGGAAAATGGTACACATTTTATAAATAGTGTAAATAAAAATGAATAGTGATGGGTATTAAAATGAAAAGGAATATTGATGTTAGGGTTTATAGTTTTCTTAGATTTAGTATAGAGCATAAATTCATTTAAAAAGGAACTGTTTCTTAAATTGTTGGGTTCATTATCATTATGAAAATGTATTTAAATTGTGAAAAGTTGTTTTTGTATTTAAAATAAGATATTTTTTTTTTTGTAATTAAAAAGGACGAAGGATATTTTAAGAAAAATTTATTTAAATGCGTTTTAAGTTTTATTTAAAAATATTAATATAGAGTAAATAATAGTAAACGGTTCAACCAGTAGTAATTTGAGAAAGATCAGCAAAGTAAGTCCGTGCAGAATTCAATAAATTAAGTTTCTTGTAATGTATAGACTCGTAAACTGCCCTGCCGATTTTAATGTAAATTTGTATATAATTGTTTTCGGGTACGGGGAATGTTTCTGAGCTAACCATTTTGAACTAACGATCCGCCATGTTGAGGTTGTGGTGCAAGTATTTAAACTTTTTTATTCTATAATAATAACGGTTTATAACGATTGACTTCAAATTTTGTATAAGTGTTGCTCTTTGACAATGGAGTTGACTAAATTAAGATAGACTTAGAATTTGTTCGATCATATTGTCACGACGATTGGTCAAAAAAATTTCCAGAAAGAAAGTGAATTACGTCCAATTTTGCGAAATACTGGTTTGAGCCAAAAAAAAAGGCTCAAAAGATTTTCAGGATAGAGTTCCGAAATGTGTGTTCCGGTTATAGCTATTATTAATATTATAAATATTTAAATTTCGCAAGAGTTTTAAATCATGTGATCTTTTGTAGAAGCTCTGTTTTTCTGAGAGAAAATTTTAATGTATTTTTTTTTGCTTAGGCCACGTGATCAATTATTTTATGTTTAAACATATTTGGTGCATTCCTAACTACCATGACATTATTAAAAAAATCAAGCAGCCTTTCCCAGTTTTTATTCTCTGTTTATCACAATCTGCATTAAAATTATAAATTGAAAATTCTTTAATATTTAATTATTAATTGAATTTCCCTTAAAATCATTTAAATTTTCAAAATTAGAGTAAAAAATAAGAATTATTAAAAACAATGTTTAGGTACATTTTCCCTAACAGTTTTATTTTTTACTTTCGTAGATTTTACCGTTTTAAGTACAGTTATTTTAATAAAGTTGAAGGTTGCGCGTAAAAAAAAAAAAACTATTTTTGTTTATTCTTTTTAAAATGACAGCCAAATTTATTTTCTTTAAAAACATTCCTTTTTTTTTCAAATGGATAACATGTCATCATAATTGATGGGTTTTCTATTTATTTGTTTAATTTAAAAGAGCTTCAGTTTTTTTATTTTTTGAATTTTTTACGGTTATCCTAAATTTAAAGTATGGAAATACTATAAAGATGTTGAGTGTTTAGAGGTATGATTTTAAGGAGGTTTTTTTTCAAGAAAATGTTTGGGTTTCTTTTTAGGATTCTAATTGGTGGTTTAAATTTAAGCGATGGTATTAAAGTAAAAAAAAAATACTATTATTATTAGACTTTTTCTCTTTTTGAAAAGCTTCAACCAAGCGCGATAAGCTTGTTCTGTTACCTGTTAAAAACACGATTGCTCCGATCTGCACCGTTCTTTTGGACAAAAATAAAATGTTCAGCAAACATTTGCTATTGTAAAATTTGAAATGTAATTAACAGAATTCTTAGGTGTTTGAAAATTGGCAGCAATGTAAATGTTGCAAAATTATTAATAAAAATTAAAAAAAAGGATTACGACGTTTACAAATTTAATTTGAATAGCTTCATTTTCCCCAAATTTATTTAATCGTTCCTATTTGATTGCCCAAGGCTTCGAACACGCAGACAGTAAGTGAGCGTTTTTTTAGCGAGCTAATGGTCATATAATCAGCTGATGGCGACTTATCTGAAATCCAAATAAGCTTTTAAAAAACAAACCCCTGCGGAAACACCGTTGACTCGTTGTCTGTATATTCAAAGTCTTACAACTTTTACAGTGTTAAGCATGTTTGAAGTATAATCGGTCTTCTTAAAGTTTACAATTATATCAAACTCTAGTGAATATTAGCAATAAACAATTTAAGAAAACTTTAGAGAGCATAGGTAAAAAATTTCCACAAAGAACAACTCCACATCACTATCACAACCAAAACTTTAAATAGAAAATTACAAAAGGATTTTTCAAATTTTATGATGACCCCTTGGTCTAAAAAAAAAACAGAAAAAAATACAGCGCTTTTTACATTGAATTATTTTGGTATTTACAGTTATATATATATAATCATGTTTACTTAATTTTTTCAAAAAAAAAAAAAAATAGAAACGCGTCGCAGGTTGAATGATATTCGCGTATACCTTTAACAAAAAAAAAAAACCAATTCTTTTTAAAAAATCTCTTAGAGGTAAAAAAATTAACCCTTTTTTTTTTTTGAAGCCATCATTACCACACCATTCATGTCCTCATATTCATTATGGCAATCAATGACATCGTAATGAGTTTTCAACGTTTTTAGTTTTAGTAAAAACAAAATTAAAATAAAAACAACTACAACAACAATTTTTTTTCTAATTAGACGGCTTTTGAAGTAATTTTTCAAAATACTGAACAGAAATTGATCCTTTTTTTTTTTTGCTATTTTGTTGTTGTAGTTGTTTTTATATACTAATTTTCTAATTGTATACTATTTTTAAAAAGGATATATTTGGGAGCAAAAGGTATAAAAACTGTTATTACCAATGAAAAAAAAAAGGATTATTAGGAAATATTAATTACCGTCAATTTTTAATATGAAAAATTTATATTTGTTGTTGTTGTTTTTTTTTAAATTAAAAATTCAGGACTTTAAAATATATATATATATATATAAATTTTTTTTGTATTTTATAATGAATAGGATGTCATTAATGAAATGAAAAGAAAAGGTATGATAGATGATGTAATTAGTTGTCTCTCGTATTAAATTTAAAATTAAAATAATAATTTTGTTTTTTGAAAGAGTGAATGTTTTTCTATCATTTTATTTATTCGTTACCTATTTTAGTTTTGTTGGACGTTTGGTAGAAATTAATTTTTTGAGGAAATTTGCATTTGTTTTTTTTTCGTTGTTCCGCTTCTCAATACGGGTTCAATTTAAGTTGGTGTTATTGAAAAAAATTAATACACATGGTGTAAATGTCAATTTTAAAATGTATTAAAGTAATTTTTTTAAAACGATTTTTCTAGCTATTTTTTAACAAATTTATCTTTTGTTTTAAGATTCATAATAGATATTATTCGTCAGAATTCTTCCATCCCCAACTCCATTGCCAAGGAGCACAACGTATAGGAAATTTAAAGCTAATTGTTCGATTTACAAAAAATTTTTAAAAGTTTTGGTTTCGCAAATTTTTATTGACCAATCATCGGATCGACTTGGGTTAACAAATTCCAAGCCCGTTAATAGTGTCAACTCCATTGTCAAAACGCTTCACGTATAGTAAATTTGAAGTCAATTGGTCTAACCGTTACTAGTTCAGAATAAAGTAACGTAAAAATCGGTTGGACCGCAATGGGTTAACAGAATTCGTCTAAAAAATTTTTTTGAGTCTTTCTTTTTCGTCAATGCAGTAAGTACTTCACAAAATTGCACAAAATTTGCTTCTGAAATTTTTTTTAACCAACTGTCGGACTGACTGGGTTCTAAGTCTGTTAATAGTACCAACTCAGTTCTCAATTGGCATCATAAAAGTCAATCGGTCAAACCGTTTTCATTTTGAAACAAAAAAGTTGAAATACCTGCACCACAGAACTTGACGGTTCAATAGAGAAAAATTTTTAGCCCAGGAACTTTTTCCGAACCCAAAATCCTTTATATACGAGTTTTCATAATAGTCAACTGAGAAGATTAAGAGTTTATTCGTTACATGCCAAACAAACAAGCCTTCCGTTCTATGTATATAGGTGTAGAAGAAGATGTATTTTATTTAAACTATATACATACTTATCTCATAATACGAGTATTACATAAATTAATCTAAAAAAAACTATATAAAAACAATTCTTCAGAATAACTTTGAATTAGTGATGCTTATAAAACGAAAATTTTGACGTGATGAAAAAGCCTAGGACGATTAAAAATTTATTCCTTAAGCGACGTTTTTTTTGTATTTTGCGACTAAGATAATATGGGTAATTGTTTCCTCAGTAGTTGGCGAAGGTCGCACAGGCGATTGGTATAGATTTGATAAAAGTGGCACAGTTCCACGATGACAAATTGTAAAGTATATAATTATAAAAGTTTATCAAGAACTTTTATTTTGAACTCAACAGATTTTCTAAAACTTGACATATATCTACAAAATACAGATAAAATATTTATTTTAAATTTTACTTAAAGCCAATATTTAAATTCAATAAAAAATGTTTGATTTTAATTTAAATTTAAAAAAAAAACTTTTAAAGTTGTAAATTTTAAAACTCAAACCAAAAATATACCATTTAAACATCAAAATGTTACAAAGTTAGATGCTAAAAAATTTTAAATTTTTTGTTATTAATAAAAACTAAAAAAAAAAAAAAAAAAATATTTTCAAATCTAATCTGTAAACAATGAACATTTCACCATTCTAACTAACAAATAAACACACCTATATATGAACTCAAAAATTCCTACACTAAAACTAACTGATATAAAATTGTCATTGTTTTTTTTTGAAATGTTGCTGCTAGACAAATTCATTCTAAATCAAATGTCCAAATATAAATTTAGAATTTCTTATATTTTTTTTTTGTTTTTTTTTTTTTATTGTTTGTAGAATTGTAAAAATACTAATAATACGCACCTGGGACGGTAATGTCAGTGGCAGGATGTTACAAAACCAAGAAACAAAAATAAAAAAAAAAAAAAATATGTATATATACATACAATTGAACTACATATACATATTGCATCTGTTATACATATATATATATTTGCAATTAAAAAAAAAAGTTCCAATATTGTATGTAATTCCTATAAATGCGTAGAAAATTCAAAATCAAACAAAAACAACTGGTGAAACTGAAAAAGTCATAAATTGGGACTACAAATACAAATACAAAAACAAGTGATAAAAAAAAACCAAGGGTTTTTAAAAAAGCACATTTTCAAGTTAATATTGTATTACATACTGAATTTAACTTTGGAAATATTTACTTGGAAATAGTTACTGCTTACTTATAAAATTTACTGCTAACAGTAAAGTTTTTATTTTAATTTTGCAAAAATTGAGTTTTGTGTAATGTTTAATTTTAGTACCGTATGGCAACCCTAAACATTTGCCTTTTAAATATCTATAAATTTTATAAAACCAGCTATCGTTTGCCGTTTTCAGATTGAAAATATATCTAACAGAACTCTTGTTATAACAATTTAAATATAGGGCTTTTTCCAACTTTGGGGGGCTGTAGCGCCGTAACCGGTGGGGCTACATAAAAAAATTCTTCTACGAAATTATTTTTTTTGCAAAAACTACCCATGGTTAAAATTTCTTTACTCTATTTCAAACAGTGTAAAAGTTTTTGTAAACATACGGACGGACGGACAGAGTGAAGCTATATAGACAAATTTTTCCAAATTTTTTTGAAAATGTGCTAATAAAAATAAAAATAAAAATGAAAATATAAATAAAAAATAACAGTTTTGTGTAGAGTATTTACTTAATTTCCTCTGTAAAAGCCTCAACTGTAGAACAACGGTAAATGGAATAAAAATTTCATTGTAATATCCTTGTTTTTCTGAATTATGCAATCATCTATTTCAGTACACATATTTTACAGTGTTTAACAAAAATTTGGAAGGTACTTGAATATAAATCAAGGTACAAAAATGAACACACCTAGTCTATTAAAAGTAGAAGTTCTCGGGTTTAAACCCAGGTGAGATCATAACTAACAAAAGCATATCGTATAAATTGTATAAGCATACCGTAATAAGTTTTATCGTAATACTTATATAAAATAGAATAACTTAAAAAATGAATAAATAACTCTTGTGTAAGATACAAGGTGGCGAATATTTTAGTATTTTCATAACATAATCTCATACAATAACTACAGTCAAATAATCGACGGAAAACTATAAATAAAACTTAAGCTTAGTCTAAATGTTTTGGTGAATGCCCTATACTCCTTATAAAAGTGAAAAAGGAAATGGGACTACTCTGGAGTGTAAGGTTATTGGAATTTGGGTAAGGGTCTCATTCAAAGCATGCGAATTTCGGTTTTAAAAATTTGACATGTTAAGTTTACAGTTCGGTAAAGCTATGATTGTTTGAAATCTCTGTAATTCTATAGATCGGCTTTGAATTCGAGATCAATGTAAAATAAAATAAAATAAAAAAAAATATTGTTTTCAATATAACTTTTATTAAAGTAGTATTAGCCCTCTAAAATGTAGAAAATAAAAAAATGAAGGAATTTCTTGGGAATTTGTTACTATTTCAATATAAGAGTAAATTGCTGGTATAAGAAACAGTTCTTTTGTTTGAAATGTTTGAAAACTTTTAAGCTTAAAATATTAAAAATTTTCATTAACCAAAAATTGATGGTAGATTAAATGCAAAAGATCTACTATCTATTTTTGGTAGATTTTTATAAATTTATGGTCAGATTTTTAATGTAAATTTATCACTAACTGACAGAATGAAAAATAAAGCCATATACACAGGCAAGTTCATTTAAAAGTATATAATAAGAGTCATATATAATTGGAGTCGGAGTTGAAGTTGGTAATTTAATTATTGATTCCAAAGTCCTGATTTTAACTGCATACCCTGTGGTAAGACTTAAACTTTGTCGATGTTGAGATAAACAAAAGTAGGAAACGATGTTAGATTTTCTAAAATAAGGGATCGTTTAATCACCACAGTCTCAAGTAACTGAACAATTTTAAATTCGATAATCAAATCTCTATCACATTAAAATGACTTAATTCATAATAAACTAATTATTCATTTATCACAATTGTTTTGTGCAACACTATAATTTTTTTTTAGGTCTACACACAAAACTGTTGATGTTGAAATTGGAACTTAATTTGAAAAAAAAACAAAATAAAAAAAAAACAAAATGTAAAAAAATGAATCGAAGCTTCTGTTTATATTGTTGAAATTGTACAAAGTAAAAGGTAAAAGCAATAAATTGCAATTGTCCAGTATTTCCTGTAACTCCTGTGTGTCCTCTATGATAATTTATGCGTTCAATGTTTGAAAAATATTTTTCTCTATTGGTCAACGGTGTAATTATTGTCTATTGTTTGTATTCTAGAGTATGAGTTGTTGACTTTTTTTTACAAAAAAAAACAATAAAAAACGTTCCTGGAGAAAGAAGGAAAATTTAAAATCCTATTAGGAATTTCAACAGGATTTTCAATTGTTACGTGATATAGTTACCTCTGTTTTTGTTGTTTTTTTTTTTTTTTTTGCCTTTACAAATTAAATTTTAAATTTTTTTTTTTGCATTTTAGCGAATAATTTGACAATAAACGCGTTTTGGTACAAATTTTTTTATATTCTGATTTTAATTTTTATCATAAATTTATAGAAACAGCGGATTTATAGAAAACATAGGAATTTATAGAAAATGTGTGAGTAAAAGTATATTAGGAACTATCGAAGTTTACAATCAAAGTTAGATTAATACCCTACTCACCAGAACTAGAGTATTATGAATAAAGTGAGGTTTTTTAAGTATGGTCATATTTAATATTTAAAAATTTAAATTAAAACAATTTTACTGAAAAGCTCAGTATAATTCATTATTTTATGATTTGCAGTTAGGATTTAATTTAAGATACTTTAGCTTAGTAAAGATTTTCTTAAAGGTAGTTAAGTTTAGTAACAGGTTACAAAATGTTGATTTTTTCTTAATTTCGAAAAGTTCTTCAAGATTTTATTAATAAGTTTCCATAAAAGTCCTGTGGCGACTTACCCATCCTTATTCATTAAAAAGTAAATTTTTGTTAAATTTAAGAGTTCAAATACGTACAAATTTTGATTAGATTTAGAATTCTATAATGGAAATATTAAATGAAATAAACAAATGGGAATGTAATAGGCATGCAAGATAAACATTTCTTAAGAATTTTTAATATCTTTTGATAATAATAAAGTAATTTGAAAAAAATCTAAGAGATTTATAAATATATTTACCAAATTATTATCTGACCAATGGTGTAGTGGTAAAAGCGCCCCCTGCATGTGGAATGTTTCAGCTTCAAACCCCGGTTAATATAAATAACTCTTGTGTAAGATACTAGATGGTGCACAAAAATTGACATTTGTTTATTTATAATCTCATACAATAGCTACAGCCGAGTAATCAACGACTTAGCGAATATAATGATTAAAGAAACTGAAGCCTAGTCTAAATAGACTTGGTGAATGCGTGTAAAGGAGTGTAAAAGGAAATAAAAACCAAAATAAATTGTTTACTTTCAAATCAAATGACTTTTACACTAGAAAAATTTTTTTGATTGATTTTATAACTCACAGACAATTTTCTTGAAGATATTATAAATGGCGCATAGCGTGTCAACCAAGGTTTTGCGGCCCGTTTTGCAAATATTTAAAGATACGTTTTTTTTTAAAAATTTTCTTTCAAATTAAAAACTTTTGGTCCTTGCGGGACTCGAACTCTCGCACCCTCCGTTAAAAAACGCTCCTTTTCTTTTAGTCAGAGTGTGTCAAACCACCCAGTGTCGCTGTAAGAACTTTCTTGCGTAGGCTTGGGTTATTTTTTAAGCTTGACTTGAAACGGACACCAACTTAATCATAAAATTTTTTTATATATATATATATATGTATATATTCAAAGATTCAAAAAATAGTTTTGTAAAGCTTAAAATTAAAATAAAAAGGTCAGACAATTGAGAAAATCCGACAATGAACATATGACAAAAAAGTAAGTAGTTACAATTCACATGAACTTTTATGCAAAGACTTTGATTTTAAACATTATTTTAATTAAAAAAAAAACTTATTTTCTTGCATAAAACATAATTTACATTAAATTTATTACTTTTTTCTCATTAGTTTAAATTAAAATATAAAAAATATTTACTTTATAATAAAAATAATATTTTTAGTGTTTATTTAAAAAAAAAATGGTTGTGTTGAACTTTTTTATAAAATATATTATAAGAAAAAAGTACGTTTTTTATTCACTAATGTGTGTGTTCTAAATGAAAAGTACATTTGGAATTAATTTACCAAAGAGTTTTATATTTCTTTGAATGAAATAAATACGTATATATTTGTATTTATTTTTTTACATTATTTTAAAAAGGACATTTACCCACATAATTTTTTTTTAATGATGTTCATTTTTTAACACACCATTTGACAAAATGATTACATATACATAAATGTTTTGTTCTTTTGTTTTAATTTCATGTGAATCTGAAGTTTATTATGACATATAGTGCAATTTTTTAATTGTCAAAATTTCTTTGAAGTATCTTGTAATAAATGCATTTTTTTTTAATATATATTTAATATTTTATAATATATGAAATAATTATAAAAATGAATTCTATTTGAAATTATTTAGAACAAAATTTTTGTTTTAAGATTTTAAAATTAATTTTTTTAAAGAAAAAATAAAGAGTTTTTCATTTTTAATATAATAATTATTTTTTTAATATATTTTGAATTTACTTTACACTTACTATGAAAATTTTTGAAGTGAATAATTTTTTTGGAAACATATGTGTCATACAAATTTGCAATTAACAAATAGTTGATAAAATTATATAAATAAATCGGTGGTCAAAAACACTGTACCAAAGTTAATATACGCCTTTACCTATTTAAAACATCAAATGAAATAACAGTTTGTCGATTAAAATTATAAGGGCTCGAAAATTGAAATTTTGGTATTTTCAAACACCTGTAGCTTGAATACCTGTTAAAATTTTTTTTTAGTACTATGGTAAATTGAAAGATCTATAATTATATTTCAACATGTGTCAAAGGTTTTTCTTAATATTGAAAGGTGCCGAAGTTACAGCCCCCGAAAATTTCAAAAAAGCGCTATATTTAAATTAGTATAACTAGAGTTCTGCTGAATGTATTTTCAATCTAAGAACGGGAAAAGAGAGCTGATTTTATGGGCTTCACAAAAATGTTTTTGTTTGTTTTAAATTAAAATGTATAGGGTTGCCGTACGGTACTAAAATTTTCCATTATGCAAAACTCAATTTTTGAAAAATTTTTGGTCCCACACATCTTCTAAACGGTTTAAGATAGGGTCTTGAAATTTTGGAAGAAGTTAGAACTTAAATTAGTAGGAGTCACTTAACAACATTTTTTTGTCACGTCCTATCACGAGCTATAAGGGCTCGAAAATTTAAATTTTGCTATTTTTAAACACCTGTAACTTGAAAACCTGTTCAAATTTTTTTTTACAAATATACAAAAATTTACAGCTGCAGCATTATGTTTCAAACTATGTTAAAGGTTTTTCTTAAATTTGAAAGGGTTTCTTTAAATGGAAGGAATTGTCTCTTAGTTTTAACTATTTTTGCTTAGATAATAAAATTTTAGGTAAAATTCCAAATTTTGGTGGAGTTCACAATTGATTTCTTCGAAAAAAATTGAAGGGTAAGGACAGGAGGGGGGGTGGATAGGTCCATTATAAGTTTGCTAAGCAAAAATTTGGGAACCTTCCCCATTGAAGGGCTACTAGGTCTTAACAGTACCTTATTGACCAGTGTAAGTTTTTCCAAAATTAAACGTTAACATTGAAGCTGCAACATTATTTTCCGCACTTTTTAACAGGTTTCCTTGAGTGAATTGGGGTTATATTCTAAGAATTGCCCTATTAGTCATATAATTAATAAATAAATGAAATAACTAAATTAATATTATCATTTATTTTTATATATATTTTTATAAAAATAAATGATGAAATATTCAGTAAGAAACCGTATATAATTTTGAAAATGTGCTTTTTAAAAACCCTTGGTTTTTTTCCTTACTTGTTTTAATAACTAATAATATTTTGTTTTTTTAATATTATTTTTCCGATATTTTTAACACAAAGACGAATGAAATCAAAATCTTGTCGAAAATCATATAAAAGTAATCCATATAATTTTTATTTGAACCTGGCCCATTAAGATGTCGCTGCTCTAACCCTACTCTGTCATTAAACCCTTAAAATAATTCCAATTCAATATTATCAATATAAATTTACAATTAAAAAAAAAAAAATTTTAAACATCAATTTAAAAACAATTACTATTTAATTTAATAATTTTCCACAAAATTGAAAACCATATTAAAAAATATAATCTTTATTCAATTAAAAAAAAATATTCATTACCTTCCTTTATATAATCGTATATTAAATCTATTAAAACAAACAGTTTGGAAATTCAACATTATCAATTTATATTTACCTAAATCCTATTAAATTCCCTGTTTATTCAGTTTTATATACGTACATACATATATACATATTATATATAATTATATTTTATAGTATAAAGCATTTCATTTCACCTATGAACCAATATTAAATTAAAATACCATTAATTCAACATTTCAATCAAATTATATTGCAAAATCTATTATAGTACAATTGATTTCATACCAACTCTGGTATAATGGTACTTGAATAATCATTGAAATTTGATACTGTAACAGTATATAGTAACCATTATAAAATTCATCTGGGTTTTTTTGTTTTTTTTTTGCAATCTTATACTGTTATGACTCTTTACTGTTATTTGAATTTGGAGAAATATGGAAATATCATCGACATTTAATCAAACGTATATATTTACCTATTAGAATCAGTTCCACCTAACTTAAATTTCAATTCATTTAAATAATCATTTACAAAAAAAAAATCAAACTTTGTTTTTCATCTTTTCTATTGTATTTTGATATCAGAATCGCATTATACTCAACAGATGGAAGAATTTAATAATTATTTTTGCAAAAAGTTAATACGTATCTAATCACATTTTTTAAAAAAAAAATAAAAAAAAAACCAAATGAAAATTAAATTGAGATTTAATTCAATCAAAAATTAAAAGGTTTTAGTTCACTCTGTTTTTCATCTCAGAATCAAAAAATTTTCAATAATTTTTTAATTTTTCAAGTGATTTTCATTTTGATTTAAATTTTTCTATGATTGGAATTCGATTTTTTGTTTTTTGAAATAAGTTTTCAATAGTAAAAATTAAGAAAAAAACGAGGAAGAGTGTAGTAGAGTAGAGTGTGTCAACTCTGGGATACCCTTATGACCGTAATATAAACATTTATCATCCGGTTAATTACTTTTGGCAAAATTTAGGACATCCAGCTTCAATAGGTATTGAGTAGTGCTCATATAAAATAAGAAGTTGTATGGCAGGTACTCGAACCCGTGGACCAAAAAGACTGGATTTCATTAGCGATGATGGCTATTGCATAAAAACGAATTTGTGAAAATTTCAAAATCCTAGCTCCTTTATTTTTTGAGTTATCGTGATGACGGACGGACGGACATACATGGCTAAATCGATTTATTTTTCGATTCTGATCCGATTCATATACTTGAGTCTATATCTACCCCCCCTCCTTCTCTGCGTCACAAACGTAATGGCAAATTTATTATACCCTTTGACCTATAGTCATACGGGTATAATAAATGGAAAATTTCAGGTTTGAGTATTTCAAGATTTTTGAAAGTGTTTTTAGTGATAAAAACCCATTAAAAAATAGTGAAAACAAGTGAAAATATCAAAAAGAAAAGTTCACGGTATTTTTTTATTATTTTCTTTCTGTTTTTTTAATGGAAATTTAAATAGTACAGAAAATTTATAAAAAAACGTATGAAAGAAGTATAAAAGAAGTGAAATGAAATATAGAATTTTAGCATTGTGTATATATATATATGAAGGTATTAAAGTGAAATACACAACGGTTTGTAGGACCTAGGTACTAGGATGGTACGTGCTATATAAACCATATAAAACAATAATAACATAATATTGTTGAAGGTCCTATATTTCTGATGTAATTAATATAATATTGGTAAACGATTAGATTGCACAGTGGTTGGTATTTGAAAGACATTCGAAAGACTCAGGATCGAATTCCAGTAAAAGTAAAAAAGTTTAGTCTATGGTTTTTGATTTCATTCAGATCAATTTTTATTTGGTTTATGGGTTTGGTAAATTCAATAATTAATATTTGAATATATAAATTAAAAAAAATATATAAACATAATGTATTAAAAAATCATTTAATTTAGAAATATAACTTACAAAAATATTAACTTATAACTAAAATATAAAATTAATTCAACATATAACAAATAGATTTGTATCTTGTAGAATTCATTGAGATCAATTGTAAAAATAAGAATATTATTTTGTCCAATACCTTCCTTTCTGTTGTTCATTGCATCTAGTTGCTTCTGTTGGAACTTGTATCTAGGATAAAAATTAGATCTTTAACTAGATTTCTACCGGCGCTTTTTAAAAATCATATGTTATTATTGGTTCAACTTACAGATTCAGTGAACTGTTGTTTTGTTATATAAATCCTTTGTGTACCCTTACGTACTGAGCGATACAAACACGCTTACAGGTGCAGCTCACTTACATGTTAGACGAACTCAAATATTGAATGAATCAAAGTTTAAGTGAGCTTTTAAGTTGAGTTTGGTATTTAAGTTCACTAAAATTATCAACCCTAATTTTTGTAAAAAAAAAATTAATAATTTTTTAATCCAATGGATCCGATTTGAATTTCAATTTAACTTACCTAAATTTCAATTATATTTTTTATATTTACAGAGTAATGCTAATTAAAACAATAGATCCATTTAAAATCTACTCCTATATCTATTTTTCCCTTTCTATTTGCATTTTTTTCATATAGCAGCCCCAATGTATGAATCCAATCCAATTAATTAATCTCTCAGGGAAAAATAAATTTAATAAAACATGAACGTAAATTAAAAGTAATTTTTCATATTTATCTATTAGATAATTCATTATATTTGTAAAAGTATAAAATTAAATTAAAAGTTAAAAAAAAAAAAAAAATATAAAAAAAAAATTGAAAAATTATTTTCAGAAAATTCTAATGAAAATCAAATGATTTTCCTGAAAACTAAAATGAAGAAAACAAAAAACATTTTGATTCTATTTTTATCTATAAGATATTTTCAATTACTTTTAAATTTATTTTTATTTCTCCCCAAAAAATAAAAAAAAAAAACCGGTGAGGTCTTCTGATCGTTCCGTACTCACGTATTGTATAAAAATGATAGATGGATGAACAATTAAAATAATCATTACCCTCCTCATTCTTCCACTGCACTTCATAGTTCAATTGATTCTTTATACACTCCAAAATGACCTCTAAAGTATAAATTGAATTCTTAATAATTGAATTCTAATAGTTCTAAATTTGTAATTTTATAAAATGGTGGGATCAGAAAATTGGTTTAGTATTATTTGATTGAATTGATCGATATTTAATATATTTGTGAATAAGAATGTTTATATTGTACGTCATTCATTCACATTGTATAAGTCAATAATATTACAAAAAAATAAATTCATTAATCACTTTCATTAACCTGTAATCGAATTCATATGTTTTACATCATGATTGAAATTCATTATTATTATTATTATTATTTGTTTAAGTTAATTTTCAAGTTGATTTCCAAATATTTTAATTGAATAAAAATGTTCATTTTCAAAATAAAATACAAATAACAAAATAAAAAAATTGTTTATTCTTTAAACTCATATTATTTTGATGCTTTTGAATGTCAGATTTGCTTTTTTTTTTTAAATTATAAAAATAATTATTAATTTATTCTATTAATTTAATTAAATATTTAAATTCAATTCATACAAAATGATAACTGACAACTAGAAGATTTTGCAAATGCAATGCATGCTAAATATTTTGACGTACTGGTTTTATCAAGGTTGTGCGTGCACATTATTTTTTGATGCTATCGATTATTTTTTTCGATTAATCAAAGTTTTCTTGGAATTTTTGTATCTTTTACAATACATGACATGTCATTTTGTTTTAAAGCAAATTTCATTTTAAAACCAATTAAAATCAAAAATGCCTACACGCAAGAGTGTGATCTGATTTCAATCTGGTTAAATTCATCATATATTTTAAATTTCTTAGTTATTTAATTGTAGTGACGCATTCATCGGTTCTAACCTTATCCACAAACTTACGTTCTGTATATACCCTTATAATATTGATGTGTGTCACCAATTATCGTATAATAACACCTAGCGGAAAATTTAACACAAGATGACATCTTATCTATTATATTATAGATGGAGCAGACACCTAAAGTAAAATAGCTACGGCAGACTAATCACTTCCTAGTGGAAATTATGATTCTCAAAACAGAAATGCCTGGGATAAATAGTGGAACCACGGATATGATTCTCGACACAAGAAAAAGGACACGGCTCGTACAATGGAATATCCGTACTCTTCGTGAAGCGTGAAGTACGTGAAGAAGATCAAATGTCAACATAAAACTTGGGAGGAGATCAAGTTGTTGGCGAACGATCGAGTCCTAATGGAAGAGGCAAGTGGATGTCCTATTCTCCCACGAGGAGTAATAGGAAAAAAACAAAAAAAAATACATTATCATGATATCTACAGTTTCTTGTGTTACAAATGAAAAAGCTAATTTAAAATACCTATTTGAATGAGAATAAACAGAATAGAATATTACAAATCTTTCGAATCAGAAATAAAAAACTTAGAAAATCTTAAAATTTTTTTGTTTTTTTAATTAAAGAGAGCCACGTTTTTTAATTGAAATTATGATGGCAGGTAAGAGGAGGAAACTGAACTTTGATGAATTGGAAAAAAAAGTTCTAAAAATAATTTGATTTTAAATTGAAAAAAAAAAAAATTATATGAATGAATAATGAAATGTAGGCCATTTTATATATTTCTTCATACATTTATATGTTACATACATAGAGTTGTTTTTTGAATTGTATTATGGCTTAAATTTATTTGGAAGGTACTTAATATTTTTTTTTTTTGATAAAAATCATATTATTAAATTTTAAAAAATATTTTGATGGATCGATCAAGGAAAACAAATATGTCTGGGTTTAATTCCTTTGTGTTTTTTCTTTAATTTTAAAACCATTTTAATTTTTAATTAGATCTGTGTCATTTCAAAATGTTTTTTAATAATTGTGACAAGAGTAAAGAAATAAAAAATAGGTCATGTTATAAAAATTTATTCAACAAGCTGGTAACTTTTCCTTTTCGATAATATTTTGAACTACCAATAATTTAAAATGTGACACTAATAAAAATCTAAATATTTCAGGAAGTTAATTATAACCATCTATTTAGCAACCATTAGCCTATGACATTCAATCTTCAAAACTGTAATAACGGTCTATTCAAACGATGGGCCTCGGGTTTTAAACTCAATATTTAATAAAAAGATAAATAATTTATAATTAAATACCATAATACCATCCACATTTTAAATTAACAAGTGATGAAAAAAAACCAAGGGTTTTTAAAAAAGCACATTTTCAAAATTATATTGTATTACATACTGAGATTAACTTTGGAAATATTTACTTGGAAATAGTTTCTACTGACTTATAAAATTTACTGCTAACAGTAAATTTTTTATTTAAATGTTATAAAAGCCCTTCAATTAGGAAGGTTGCCAAATTTCTCAAGAATCTAAACCCATCTAACCCACTACCCCCCCCGAGAGACACTCTCTTCAATTTAAGGAACGCCTTTTAAATTTAAGAAAAACCTTTAACATATGTTAAAACATAATGTTGGACCTTTAAATTTTGTATATTAATAAAAAAAAAATTGGACAGGTGTTCAAGTTACAGGTGCTTAAAAATAGCATAATTTCAATTTTCGGGCTCTTATAGCTCCTAAACAGGGGGCTTGACAAAAAAATTTTGTTAACTGACTCCTTTTTTTTTTTTAGGATCTAACTTCTCATTCTAAAACAGATTTTTTTATGTGGTTCTGAATATCTAACTTCTCCCAAATTTTCAAGACCCTAGCTTGAACCGTTCAGAAGATATGCGTCGCCAAAAATTTTGCAAAAATTGAGTTTTGCGTAATGTTAAATTTTAGTACCATATGGCAACCCTAAACATTTGCCTTGTAAAAATTTAGTTTAGTTTAACTATTTAAGTTTATGAAACTAGCTATCATTTACCGTTTTCAGATTGAAAATATATGTAACAGAACTCTTGTTATTACAATTTAAATTTAGGGCTTTTTCCAACTTTGGGGGGCTGTAGCCCCGTAACAGGTGGGGCTACAGAAAAAAATTCTTCTACGAAATTATTTTTTTTGCAAAAACTACCCATGGTTAAAATTTCTTTACTCTTTGAATTAAAATTTTTTGAAAATGTGCTAAAAACAGGGATTATAGCTGCCTGATCCATTCATATTCCATGAAAACTAATAAATAAATAAATTTCATAAAGGACGAAATAATAAATTTGAATATACAAATATTAATTATGTTAACTAATGGGTCTATGACACTTTACTGAAATAAAAAGAAATCCCGAATGATTTAAAATCTTGAAAAAAAAATCTCGAAAACATCAAAATCTCGAATCCTTATCAAATCAAAATCTAGCGTCACGAAACCTTATTTACGTTGAGTACGAGGTTCCAAAAAAAAACTTTCACTTAAATATAAATACATATTTAGTAAAAAGCAAATATAAATACTCTAGAAAAAGCAGCATTCCATTCATCCAACTCTGAAATCCTTCCTAAATTTTTTCATAAATTATAAATTAACAAAATATTTAAAATAATGGTGGCTGCCGCCCCGAAACCCTAGCTCAACAAATTTGAACCCTGATTTTGTACTCAACCCTGAAATCATTCTACATTTTTTTTAATAGTAAGTTAGCAACAAAAAATATAATATAATGTGTGCTGTTTTTTGGTTTTCAGGATCTTGTTTAGTGATTTTTTCATTCGGGTTTTCATTTTTTTTCAGTAAAGTGTCATACACCCTTAACTAATTTATGGTCTAAATTAAAATTTCAATAATGTAACCATTACAACAAAATATGATTCCTTTTAAAATTAAAAGATTACTTTTAAAATTTAATTTTCTAAACAGTAGGAATCATGTACAATATCTCATAAATTTCAAAAGAAATGTGTATAAAAAAGTTTATTGATGTTGCATATTAATCCAATCCAATTTCATGCACAACTTTAATCTGTTTTTACAGTTACCTAACCAACAAAATTTTGTTGTTGGTGAAGAACTAGGTGGATTTAAAAGTTTTACTATAAAAAAGTTATTTACTATTAAAAAAAATATCTGTTTTTTGATTTTATTGTATATTTATTCAATGTGTGACAGCTGTCACCATTGGGGACAGATCTCTCTATATTATGGTATACCTTACGGGTTACACCGACTTACTTAGAAAAAACAACCAAGCATAATAAAACGAGAAAATTAAAAATTGTATTCGAAAATAATAAAACGAAAAAATAAACAGGAAAACAACAAGGATTTTGAGAGGCATATTATGTTTTTATTGTTGTTTTGTTGTTTTGAATGCATGATATGTGTTGCAATATTAGATAAGTCAAGTGAGTATTTAAGGCAAAAAAAACTGTACAGTTTATGATCATTTGACCGTAAAACCGATTTTTTTTTTTTTTTGTGTACAACTTTTAACCCAGCCGTCGGATACTATGTTTTATCCTCTTCTCAATTCATATTTTGTTAAATATTATTTTTTCAAATTAAATTAAGAGTTTCTAATTGCAATATACAGTATAAGCAAAAAAATTAACATATAGCTTTTGATGCATTTTTTTTTGCAGATTTAATAGAGTAAATCCTGAGAAAAAAGGTGACATGTAAGAAATTTTATGGGGGCTTTTGACTCGAGTTCATTTAAATTATTTCATTTAAGTTATTGTGGGAAGACTTACGCGCAACAATGTTTACAAATTTTTGAAATTTACTTGCAAAGTAAATTGTTCCATTCGATATTTTCAATTTTATTCAATTTTTTCAATTCATTTGGTTGAAGGGCTACGTAAGCATGTAAAATTGCCTTATGTGGATTAAAAGTAATACTTAAGAAATTCAGCAGGTTTCATTTCATCATGAAAAATGCACCAAATAGTGTGGTTTACATTATTATTGAGGCATTAATAAAAAGTATAATCTGCCACGCCTTATCACATTGTTTGAGGTAAGGGACTGTTTATAAATAAATAAAAAAATAAATTTTTTAAAATGGTCGAATTAATTGGCATTCAAATCCATGCGATGTAACGAAATTTTATATATTTTTTTTAGGGTTATATGAACTTATGCTAATAAGCCAAAAGCAATAAACGCCTAAACCTAACATAAACCGTGTTATTGATGGAATAATACCTTAATTACTCGAAAAAGTGTTTCGAAATTTGCCTGTAAATTTAAATCGAATACGATTTCTCAGAGCTAGTCGTGTTGTTGGTGAACATATGTCGGAATTTATAAAACCTAAATGCCAAAAAATTATCAATTAAATAAAACTCATTGTAATTTTATAAAATTTTCTTAAAATGTTCGGCTCCATATTCTTAAAATATGTGAAGAAATGAATTTTTGTGTTTGGGGACTGATCACTTTAAGACAAAACACAATGGAAATACTGAAACTATGAAACTAAAGGAAGATATAAGTGCTTGACCAAAGCCTCAACGACATTTTGTTAAGAATTCCTTAATTTGATTAAAAGGGCTATTGATATTTACAAAGTAATAATAACTTTTTCATTTTTAAAATGAATACCTTAAATTTTTTCCCTCACTGTATATTTGGAATGTTAGTATAATGTGTGTAACAGATTCTAGTAAATGTCCTTGGGTAACAAATGAAAAAAAAAAAAACAAAATAAAAATAAAGAAATGAATTTTGAAATCACCTAAAAAAACACTTCTGATCCTAAAAGAATTGTCCACTACATATATAAATATATATATATGTATTATATAAAAAAATATCATTTTTTATGCATTTAGAAACTTTTTAGGACATATTCACATCACATGCATTTTGATGCTTTTTTTTTTGTCTGATTCTGGCCTATCATTTGACATTGACTAGTGTTCCCTTTTTGCCTTTCAAAATTGCATGTAAAATGTGAGGTCAGTGTTCAAAAAATAAGAAGAACAAAATGTTTAGTTAGGCAGGATGGTGGTAGGGGGTTAAATGACCATAGAAAACTTAAAAGAAGTCCTAAATTGGTTTACAATAGAATGATGTTTAAATAAAACTTTGTTTTGTTAGTTGTTGTTGTTGTCTTTGTTAGTTGTTTCGAAACTAGAAAATTCATTATACCATGTATATGTATATGTATATGTATGTGTTGTGTATCTATTTGATGAACAATTAAACTAAAATGTTTAGAGAGGAGTAATGGTAAACAATATTAATAGGATAACATTTTTATATATCACTTACTTAGGCATATATAAATGGTATTTCAATATTTAAACATTAGAATCTTATCAGGTTTTATATTTTGTATAGGTTGATTTTCTAATTTTTTAATAAAAACCTAAAACCACAAGTGATGTGTCCTTTGTGGGTGTTGTGTTTTTTGTTGCCTTCTTGTCTTTTCGATATTTAGTGTTGTGTTTTGTTACCCTCTTTAGATAATGTTTTTAATGGATTGTGTTAGACAATTAGAAAATATTGATTGTAAATTAATGTTGAATATTTTGATTATATCGAAATATTATTGAAGTGAAATTTATCAAAAGAAAGATTATCCTTTAGTGACTTGTTATATTTTCTATATAGTGTAATTATAGAGATTTGATAAAGCAGTTATAGTTATAAGGTAAATTGGTTATAAAATAGGTAAATTGATATGTTAAGTAATTAATGTAAGTATTTAACTTCGGTATAGAATAATAAATTTGGGTTGATATGTAAATAGAAGCGGGGAAGGAGTTTGAGTATAAAGTAAATTAAAATTAAAAAGTGATGGAAGTTAAAGATTGATCTCAAAATTTGGTTCGACACAAAATTCTTTCATTATATAGAAATCGATTATACTAAGACCTTTGAATTTTTCCTAGTACCCAAGCCAGAGTTTTTGAGCCACGTGCTTCAATTTAAAGTTGCAAAGCTTGCAAGACTTATTTCAATTATATCTGGTTTTATATTCGGTTATAAACTAATTTCCATGCAATTAATGAAAGGATAAATAATTTTTTTCAGCTTTTGGTATGGGACTTATCAACCCTTAAGGCGGTTCGATTAAAATAAAGTTTTTTTGCTTGATACAAGCTTTTTATTCATTTTAATGAATTAACAGAAACATCCAAATCAACACATAAATTTTTAAATATTTTTGAAAAGCTGTATCTCCAGCAGACTTAAACCATAGTCATAAAAATTTACCAAAATTTTTGGTAAGGATAATTGTATGAACTTAAATGGGACTGTGTAATAGTTGTAAGGACCTATAATAGTTAATAATAAAATAAATCATTTATAATTCAAAATCCCAAAAAATGAAAAGAATCATTACTGTCTCTATTTTTTAGGCAAAGTTTCATTCAAGATTCAAAAACAGATTTTTTTATGTGGTTCAATATGAAGTCATTGAAATTTTTTTAAAATCATAAAATTAATCTAAGCCTATATAGGTATACAATTCTGAAAATAAAGGTATTTAATATGTTTTTAAAATAAGATAAGGGCTTAACTAAATCAACTATACTTCATCAAGCTAAGTTTTTTCCAAATAAGTTTTCAAAAAAATTTTTATATATAGAAATAATTTACTAGGTCTAAGGTCTTGGTCCACTGTATCGACGTGCAAAGGTTTTGTCAACACAGAATTATAAAATTTAATGTGTATTATCACGTTGGGTAGCATTCATACTCAAGGTCCTCTGTTTAGACATAAAAGATATTTTTAGCCCTCAATTATAAAATTTATAAATGTCATTGTATGGGACGTTATTAAAATGGCCTTGGCAAGCTTTAATTACTTCATATTTTGTAATTTATATGGCCTTGTATAAGAATGAAGAATACAATTACTAGAAACCAACCATGCGAACGCTTACAATACAAGCACACATTACTATTTATATATATATATATATACAAAGAAAATAGTTCTTTAAGAATGTAAACCAACGATAATTTTTTTAAATTTTCAAACTACAAATGATTTTAAAACTCTTTTAATTTTTAAGCGCAGGTTTAAATTATTTAGTAACAAACTTAATATTTGAGATTAGCTTTACAATTTAAGGAACGGAATTTTTCAAAATTAATTTTATGAGTATCTAAAAGAATGTATGGGTGACACCGTAAATGTCGTAAAAAAAAATTAAACCTGATATAATGTGAAAATAACACAATGTAAAATTTCTGCACAAATTGTCTCGAAAATACAATGTATTTTGTTTACAATTCCGATTGCGTCAAAATGAAATGTCAAAAATTTTTAACAATTGTAATAAAAAAATTAAGCATCTCACAAAAATTAAAAATTTACCTACTTTTCTTCCATGGTTTTTTGTTTTTTTTAAATTAGGGACTTCACCACCACAAAATTAAAATTCAACTGACCAAAAATTCAAAGTAAAACTTCAAAAACTTTTAATTTATATTTGTGTATCCAAAAAATTTTCGATACTCAATTTAACAACACGCGTCGTGAAAATGGGTCGCGAATACAATGTAAAATTTTTGAAGTTTACATTTGCGATGTATTTACGATGTCGCAAACACATTTACGATGTCAGGGTATCTTTAAGTATCATTTGTTATCAATTATAAAAAAAAAGTTTTTTTTTATTATATCCAAGGTAATTTTTTTTTTTTATATCCCAAGAGACATTCACACACTTTAACATACACTTAATCGAAAGCTTAATTCAATTATTATTTTACTTAATTCTTTTCTTTTGTAATTTTTATTATGTCCTGGCTATATTTTAACCCAAAGGATTTATCATTATAATGACTATTTCATCATTTCATTAACAGCATAACAGTAAACAGAAGAGTTCATTAGTAAATTCATATACACTTCTTCTTTTATATAATATGATAAATGCATATACATGTTCAAATTTTATTACTAATCTACCTTCACAGCATGTATTTTAGTATATACCCACATATTATATTAAAAATATCTTCTGGGACTCCCGTATGTCCTGTCAATTTTCAACTTTTTTTTTTTTTTCCTGTTGTCCTTTTTGTAACTTCAATATTTTATTCTATTAGCAACATTTTTATAATTCTGCTTCTTCATCTTCTTCTTCAACATACTGCCATTTTTTTATTCAATTCGCATCATTTTGGACTTTTTTGTTGTTGTTCTTTTGTTCTTCTAAACAGACCCAAAAGGTAAATCCTAGAAGTAAAAAAAAAAAAATGGACACATCTTTACATTATAATTTTTATTCACCTTATTTATAAAAACTAGGAAGGACATATAAGTAAAAGTTGTATAAAACAAAAGTAAAAAAATGATAAGTAAAACAGAATTCCGAAGAGTAAAAGAAGTCTATCAACACTTTGTCACAATATCCGCATTCATTTATACATATTAAGAAAGTTGAGGGAATTAAATTAGAGAGAGAAAAATGATTGTGAAGCGAATTGTTTTATGATATAAAGTAAAAGTGGATTTTAATTGTTTGTCTAAAACTTTTATGTCTAAAGAAAATTGATTTATTATTTAGCTTTCGATTTCATCCAAATGAAATGTTTACATACTGTAGGGTTGTAAAAAGCTCAAATTTCAACTCAACTTAAAATTTGAGTTAGTTCAAATTCTGAGCTAGCTCATAGTTTGAACTATATACATAAGCTCACACGTAGAACTAAGCCAGCTCAAATGTTTAGTAGAGCTTTGAGTTGAGCTTTCCATTTGTGTTCGCTCTTTTAAAACCCTGATATACTTTCGCTATTACCAGTTTTAAATGTCGCTATCAAATTGGGTTCAAATATTATCTTGAAAGTCAATTTAAAAAAAATGAAGGAAATTTTGTGTTTGCGCATGAATAAAAAAAAAAAATAAAAATAATTAAAGAATTCGATAAGGTATGATGTAAGAATATCGTATATTTAAAAATACTTCTGCTTGTATTAATTCCTTAATTTTTTTTTAAATTAAAATTATGATTTTTAAGTCTCAGTGCCCAGAATGCGCTGTCTTAGATTTTTCTTTGCCAGCGCTGGAGACAGTGCGATCTGAATAACAGCGGCTGCCATTACATAGCAACAGAACGTAGAAGGCAAGAAATTGTATTTAAATTTTTTTTATATAAATACATAGCGTCGTAATAAGTAGTATGAGAGTTCATAAGAGCTGCCTGGGGTAGTATGAGAGTTCAATTCAAGATTTCTGTAAAAAGCTTGTCTGTACCATAGGCACATTTTTTTTGCAAAGTACAAAAACTATTATAATCTCCAAATACAATTATTATCTAAAACACGTACTATAGGCCTTATCACATATAAAATATATTAAAATTAATTTATATTTCTGTATCTGTGAGTTATATTATTAAATTAAAATATTATTGGGTTTTGTTTAATTTTTCAACTGATGTTTCGAATTTCTACAAAACTTTTTATATCCTTCACATAAATATCTCTTTCTTTAGCGAAAAAATTCAATTAGACCAAAATGTTTTAGGACACTCCTACATAAAATCCCGATGGAAGGGGGTTAAAAAAAAATAAAAATTATCGAACGTGTGCAAAAATTTGACAAGAAACTTTTGTTTTTATTCAAAAGGTAGAAAATAAAATTAATTTTTTTTTTTAGTCCTATGATGATGTCCTTTTTACATAAAAATCCTTAAAAATAAAAAAAAAAATAAAATTATTTGTACCATCAGGTTCAAAAAACATTAAAACAAAACAAAAAATTAAGGAATAAAAAAAAATTTTTTTTTTGAAGATGGAAATATGTATATATATACATAGAAGGATGGATGGTCCTGATATTTAAGTAAAAGAAGTAAAAGAAGAAGAAAAAGAAGTAGTTAAGAGTTTAAGTAAAAGTTTTGATGTTATTTTGGATATATATATTACAGTTACAAATAAGGGGTCAGTAAGTGATAAAAGCAAATAAAATTAAATTAAAGGACATCTCAGGAGGCTGTTTTATTCTATATATATATCTAATATCAATATATCTATATCTATTTTTCATTCTTTATTTTTATATAGAACATTATTCCTATTTTAGATTCTGGAATATATTACAATCAGAATAAAATAGTATTATTAGCTTGGGGTATCCTGCTGTTAAAATTTTTTTTTTATTTTTTTTTTGTTTTTTACCACATTTGACATACCAATATAAGAACTACATAATAGTGTAAATGAATTTTTTTTTTATACACCTTGAGTGTTTTTTGATTAGAATGTAAGATTCTATTTTTATATTAGGTTTGAGATTTAGAAAGTTTGGGATAGTTTGGGTTTTGGGTGCAAAACAGAAGGTCATTTCATTTCTTTTTTTTCAATAAAAATTTTATTTTAAGTTTTTATGTGTTAAGGTAATAAATTTTTCTTGTCCTAAAAAATTTGCTTTTTCGAAATCAATAAAAAAATGGTCCCAAATTTTTGTTGTGTTGTTTTTTTTTGGATATGAAAAAATGGACATTTTAAATATGGGGGCAAACATTTTGTAAAATTTAAAAAAATTTCAAAATTGTAATGAAATTATGTCCAAGTAAAATAAAAGGAAAAAGATATTTGATTGTTTTTTAAGGGGTCGGAAGGGGGAAGGGGCTGGTCTTAAGAACAAATTTAAGAATATCAATGAAATTTAATATTAGAACCTTTTATTGAAGAAACTAAATTAAAATTGAATTTAAATGTTCTAAAGAATTTATGTTAAATTTAAAATTAAATAAGTAAATATGAAATAAGATATGAATTACTTAAAAGTAATCAACTCATAGTAATTTGATTTCGAGGCTCTCTCACCAAGTCTACATTTAGAATCACAATTAGAATTATAAGAATCAATATCTTTGTACTTTAATGTTGCATTTTGATTTACGTAAAGAACAGAAGCGTAATATTTAAATACCAGTACAACTACAATTACAATTACAAGTACCAATACTTGGTAATCATTACTTGTAATTATCATTAACAAGTTTTTGAAAAGACATATTGAGAATTCAATTACCAGTAAAAAGAAGTAAGTATTTAATTGATAATTTCTAGAAAGTAATTAAATTTGGAAAATTTCAATTACATTTGTAATTATTTTTTGTAATTATTTTTAATATTTAAATTACTTCTGTAATTATTTTGATAATTTTTTTTGATGAATAATCTGGAAGTTTCATAATTCTAACTTAAAGTTAAAGTTCGAAATTTTTCAAATTTTTTAATACTACGAGTATAACTTTTTTTAATTGGTTTATTTCAATAATTAAACATTATATCGAAGATGATTAAGCACTTTCCTATGGGATGTGAAAACCTTCAAAAGTTTCCAAGAAATCCTTAACCCTCTTGGCAATCATACTAATATGAAATTCTTACTCACTTAAGTCAACAGAATGTTTGAAATCGGAATAGTGACGTAAATACTTAATACTTTATGCAGTATATAGATATGAAGCTTCAATACTTATTCTATAGAAACAGAGCTGCTTACTTAGTAATAGCTGCTTAGTGCTTACATAGTATAAAAGCTAGATAAAAGATAAGACGAGAATAACAATGGTTAACTTTATTTAATTAAACTTCAATGAAAAATTGAGGAGGAATAACTTTAATTTAGAATTATTACTGACTATTCTACATAAAATATTATCAACAACAGTAGAGTTTTAATTAAAAATTTTACCACATTTAACCCTCGCCTTTTAAGAAAAGATCAGTTTAAGAAAATTTAAAAGAACATTTTTTTTCTGATTATTTTAAAAAATTAATTTGAAAATAAAAAAAATTCAAATTCAAATATTTTTGATTGGTTATTATTGAAATTGGTTATTGTTTTTGTATTACCTTTCCTGCAACCCCATTTTAAAGGGTTAAAAATTATTTTTTTTTGGCTTTAAATTTTCTTAAATACTTTTGAATATTAATAATCATAAATTTAAGAACATGTTTGTTTTTAATATTTTTACATAACATTTCTTTACTCATATAGACTGAGTAACCCTTTGCCTACAATTATGAGGATTGTATATGAAGGGTTGGTGACCGGAAAAGATATTTCATTACACTTTTTACCTTAAAATTATAAAACCCTATTCTTGTGGAACCTTTCAAAAATATATGGTACTACAAAATAACATTTCTTTATATATATTTTTTAATATTATTTTTATTCTTATTCTTCCTACTTGGATATGTCCGGTTTCATTTCTAGAGTCGTAAAATAAAAATGAAAAAAAAATACAACTTCATATAGCTTTCTTTCAGTTTGATCAGGGTTGAACCAAGTTTAAGGAAAGTGTACAGTAATTGAAAATAATTTTTAGAATATTTTGAAATTTTTTAAAAATTTGCTTAGTAGTTTCACTCTCTATTGTGTCTGTAGTTCCGGGTATTTACGAAACATCTCAAAACTTCAATATAATCAAAAAATTAATTATTTATATAAAATAACTTTTTTGTCTAAGTCTTCCTGTTGTGATGCTATAGCCCTTGAAAGTTTGAAAACAACCATTAAATAAATTGGTTGTAATATAACACAAGTTTTATAAGTTTGACTTTATAAGTTTGAGGTTGAAGTCAACAGTTGCTTTCTTAAGCTTTTTAAATATATGAAAACTATTTTTACGGGGCTCTCAATTTAGGTGTTTTAATGGGTTAACAAGTGAAAGTTAGGTATTTTTAAACACCTGTTATACCTGCCAAATTTGTTTTAAGTATTAACAAATTTAAATTTTTCTTAATTATAAAGATTTTCCATAAAATATATATAGTTGAGAGTTTTAAAAATATTTTCTTGAAAAAGTGAAACTAAAGTTAACATGGGGGCGTGTCATATGCTTGTGTTTCTTGCTCACTTGCCTGTATTTCAGCAGTTGCCTGAGTTAGTAGAGATTTTAGAGTTGGTTACCAAATCAGGGTTTTAATAACTGGTTCAGCGAGGGTTTGGAGCGGCAGCGCCCTCATTGGATCGCTAAATCTTTATTATTGAAAGTATATATTAATATAAAAAAATATCTAGGAGGAATTTTATAGTTGGTTACAAAATCTAGATTATACGTTATTTCCAAAATATTTATATATACATAATACATATGTATATGTGAGATTCTGAATTAAAAAGTGAAATAATTCTGCAAAATATAGACAAATGACACTACAGACAAATTAAAATACAGGTAAATGACACTACAGGCAAATGAAATTCAGGCAAATGACACTACAGACAAATGAAAATACAGTCAAAAGAAAAACAGACTTGTCATAGTAACCCAGTTAACAGTTCCTGTAAAACATTGATGACATTTAAGATCCCTAAGTTCACCCCTGTTAACATTTTACTAACATTTTATTTTAATATCTTTATATTACAAAACAAATTATAATGAAATCTGTGTAGTAAGTGGTATTTTTTTCCATTTTACAAAATTACATACACTCGACAAATATTTTAATATATGAAAGGTATTCTGTAACTCGTATATTGTATAATATTTCATTGTACAATATGTGGAACAAAAGGTGAAAGGACGATTCATTAAATAAACAAACCGTATAGAAAGAAGTAAAATCATAAAATATGAATGTATATATATATGTACAAAAAATACAAAAAAGAGAAGTAAATATTAACTTTATGAATTCTATTACTCTTCTATTAAAATACATACCTACATACATATTTTTTTATGAAATGAATCAGGAAATGAATCTTCCTATTCAAAAGATAGATTTTTCTTGAGTAGAAAAGTCATGAAAATGTGTAACACACGTGATACTATTTTTATATTACTTACATTTAAGTTTTTTTTTTTTTTGTTATTTTATTAATAAAAATTGCCTCAAGAGATGGTTTTTTTTATTATTTCAGAATTTTATTCATTATATGTTACCTAAAATATTAACTACCTATATGGAATAAGTACCTTGGAATGAGTTGTACCATTGTATTCGACTATATATATATATATATATATATATATTCTTAAATTCATTTAAAGTTAAGAGGCATTGTTATAACCTTTAGATGAAAAATTCAAATGCTTCTCATAATACTATTATTAACATAAGTAACATTATTTACTTTAAGAGATGGGCTTTTCAAAAATAAAATGAACGAGTAAAGTTAACGAAATGTATTTAAAAAAAAAATATATATACATGGAGTTTAAAAATTTTGGGGTAAACGGCTAAACAAAATTAGAAGTGCTTTTAATATGCTTGAGATATAGGACCACAAGAGTCTTTCTATTAGACGGCAAATCGTTGTATATATAACTTGTAATACACAAAAGTAACAATACAATGCATTAAATCATAACAGCTTTGTAATCTGGAAAGAGCCAATTCTATATAATTCAAATAGAGCACGGACTCAAAATTAACCTCTGTATTTCTTAATTAAAAAAGTTGAAAGAAACTAAAAAGTTAAAAAGAAATAGTAAAGCATTAAAGTGTCATGGGATTTGTCTAAAGTGCTTTGATAAACCTCAGCGAATTTTTTATCACATCTTTTTTATACCCGTATAATAAATTAAAGGGTATAATAAATTTCCCATTACGTTTGTGATGCAGAGAAGGAGGTAGGGGGAGGGGGGGGATGTAGATATAGACTTAAGTGTATGGATCGGATCAGAATCAAAAAATAAATAGATTTAGCTATGTATGGCCGTCCGTCCGTCCGCCTGTCTGTATGTTTGAAATTTTGCCAAAAGTAATTAACCGGATGATATATTGTATATGTTACGGTCATACGGGTATCCCAGAATTGAAACAGTCTACTCTACTACACTCTTCCTCGTTTTTTTGATAAAGATAGGTACTGAGTCCTAAAGTATCGTAGTACGAATACAAAATTGAATATATTTAGGAAGATAGTTAATGCTCTATTGTATGTACACAACGACGATCTACGTAGTGATTCAAATATCCCTAAAGTTATAGATGAAATAAAAAATTATGCTAAAAACGTCAAGCAAATCTCGAAAAATACATACTGAAGCGGCTTACATTCTCGAAAAGAATTTTACTACAAGAAGGCTTAAAAGACAAGTGCGTTCTCTAGATTTGGCTCGAAATATTGATTTTATAGTTACTAAGGGGACCTCATATTAATTATTCTTCTTCTTCTTGTGTTGCATATTCTTTACAGAATGTTAGCGTCATATGATAGTTTGTGTGATTTGTTTGTATCGCTCCCTGTCCCTTGCTGATTCTACCAGTGCACCAATTTCTGATATGCCAGTCCAATTTCTAATATTTCGGAGCCAAGACAGTTGTTTTCTACCAACTCCCCTTCGCCCTTCGATCTTCCCCTGCACGATGAGCTGCAACATCTCGTATTTCGCACTCCTCATTACATGGCCAAAGTATGCTGTTTTTCGACGTTTGACAGTTGTGATTAGTTCTCTTGTCACGTTCATTCTTCTGAGAACCTCCTCGTTCGAAACACGGTCTACCCATGAAATCTTGAGCATTCTTCTGTATGTCCACATTTCGAATGCTTCAAGCTTATTCATATCTTTTACTTTTACTGTCCATGCTTCTACACCATATAATAAAACAGACCAGACATAACATTTAACGAAACGTATCCGCAGTTTCATGCTGAGGTTCCTGCTGCAAAAAAGCTCCTTATATTTAAGAAATGCCTTCCTGGCCATTTCAATTCGGCATTTTATTTCCCCATTACAACTCCAGTCTTCGTTTAGCCAGCATCCAAGGTACTTGAAAGTGGACACTTTTTCGATTTGACTGTTGTTAATTGTAATAGTCGCACCAGGATATGGTTTTCTATTTCTGCTGACTATCATAAATTTCGTTTTTTGAGTGTTGATGTTAAGCCCAAAATTGTTACTGTAGTGGTTGACTCTATCTACTATATGTTGTAAATCGATAATATTATCAGCTATTAACGTCGTATCGTCAGCATATCTTATATTATTTAAAAACGTGCCGTTGACTTTTATGCCTACTTCCACATCAGATAGTGCCTCTACGAAGATAGTTTCCGCATATAAGTTGAAGAGCATTGGTGACAAAATACAGCCCTGACGTACACCTCTTTGAATTGCAATGCTATCTGTTAAGCCATGCTGAGTTTTTACGTTAGCTGTTTGGTTCCAATAAAGATTTCTGATACAGTTTATAGTTTTTTCTTCGATATCTAATGCACTTAAGATTTCTATCAACTTTTCATGCTGCACCCTATCGAAAGCTTTTTCGTAATCAAGGAAACAGAGAAAAACATCCTTCTGAACATCTCTGCAGTTTTGTACCAATATATTTACGCCAAAAAGAGCTTCTTTCGTGCCTGTGCCTTGTTTAAATCCGAACTGCGTTTTTCCCATATGTGCTTCGCACTTGGAATACATTCGACTTTGCAGTATTTTAAGAAAGATTTTAAGCGCATGACTCATTAAACTTATCAGACGATGATCTTTACAGCTTTTAGCATTCGCTTTTTTCGGGAGTGTAATAAATGTCGACTTTAGCCAATCTTCTGGGAAATTACCTGTGTCATATATTTCATTAAAAATTTTGACCAATATATCTAAATTATCATAATCTATTAATTTTATTATTTCTGCTGGTAAATCATCCGGGCCTGTAGTTTTATTGTTTTTTGATGACAATACTGCCTTTTTAACTTCTTCTTTTGTTATTGGGAATCCAAAAGGTAGTGTGTTAGTGTTATTGTTAGTGTTATTGTTGTTTATTGTTCTGCTTTGATCTTGAAATAATTGTTGAACATAATTTTCCCAGGTTTTTTGTTCCTCATTTACATCAGCTATAAGTTGACCTTGTTCGTTTGTTAATGCAGCGGTAAGTTTTTTACGATTTGTACCCGTGATTTCTTTAATTTTTTTGTGGACATTGAAATCATCATGTAGATGTTGCAGTTTCTCTAATTCGTCACATTCTTTCTTTAACCAGTCTTGCTTGGCACGCCTAATTTTAGCTTGGATATCTCGATGAATGCGTTTATACTCCCCAATATTATTGTTTTTGTATTGGCGCCTTACATCCATCATATGCAAAATCTCGTCTGTCATCCATTTCTGTTTAGGGAAATACTTTTTTGTACCCAGGATGTTTCGTGACTTTACTTTAAGGATATCCTTTGTTTGTGCCCATAGATTTCTTGTATTTCTCAAATTTCGTACCTGATTGTTGATCTCTGCTGCTAACCGATCTCTTATTTCACTATTTTTCAGCTTTTCCATATCCAATTTTGTTTCTCGGTTGGATCTCTTTGGTCTTGCCAATTTGATGTTTATTTTGCCCACCAAAAGATTGTGATCCGATGGAACGTCGGCACCAGGGTATGTGCTTACTTTCCTAATGGATGAGCTAAATCGTTTATTTACAATAATGAAGTCAATCTGGTTTCGCACTACATGTTCACTTGAATCTTGTGGAGATCTCCAGGTATATAATCTTCTTGCAGGTAAACAAAACCACGTATTCATAATTTTTAAATTTTCTTCCTGGCAAAATTGTACCAAACGATCACCCCTTTCGTTTCTAGTTCCTAGAGCAAAATTCCCAACTACGTCTTTTACTCCTCCGGTACCAACCTTGGCATTAAAGTCGCCCATTATGATATTCAGGTCGTGAGGTTTTGTTTGTTTTAAAAGATATGTTATGTGTTCATAAAACTCCTCTATCTCATCGTCAGGTTTATCCGCTGTCGGTGCGTAAATTTGTATAATATTAATTGCGATCGGTTTTGAATCTAATTTCAGTAGCATGGCTCTATCCGAAAACGGCACGAAGCCGGAAACATGTTTTGCGATTTCTTCAGACAATATTATACCGACGCCATTCCTGTGCCTTGTGTTGTTATTACCGGAATAATAAAATTTTGTCCCCTTTACACAACTTACTCCGTTGTTTGGCCACCAGGTTTCGCTGATACCAAGTATATCAATTTTTAAACGATTCATTTCTTGAATAGTGTTATAGATTTTTCCTGACTCGAACAGACTGTTGACATTCCACGTTCCTATTTTTATTGTAGCTTTGGTTTTACCTCCGGGGATTCTTAGCACCCTCTTTTTGCCGGAGACTGAGGGCCGTTTGTTTTTTGATGTATTCATATGATATTTCTAGGGATTATTACTCCAGTGGTTTCCCATTGCCTTCTGGAGAGTTTACGGTAGTTTTCTTTCTTTTTTTTCATCAGCCGCTCTTTAAGAGTACAGACGCTGTTTGCAGCCGCCTACTATAGGAACAGACGCTGCTATTTCTTGGCCCTTAAATCTAAATGTAGAAGTGGCCCAAAAGAAACCGCCAGTTTTGTTTGTTGCTGACTCACCTACACCACCAGGGTTGGTTACCTGATCTTTCGACTGAGTTGCTCAGCGTAACAGGAAGGACCTCGTGAAGGTAAAACTTGGCGTGGAGATAGCATAGGCTGTGGTTGATGTAACTGGAACCCATCAAGCTAAGTTCCGCATACTATCCCGTTCCCCCCCCCCTGATTTTAATTATTAAGATTCTAAAATTTTAAGTTTCTAGCTTAAGTTGTTCAGAAGATATAAGAAGTCGAAAGTTATATAAAAATTCAGTTTCAAATAACGGTAAATTTTAATAACCATATGACAGCCCTTTATATTTGTGTAATATATATTTATAAAACTTATAAAATCAACTGTCTGATACTGTATAGAACTTTTGTTATAAATGTTTAAAATATAGGACGAACATCCTATATTATTTTAATATACAGACGAACGGACAGAGTAAATTTTACTTTTTTAATTTCTTTTTCAATTACATTACTGACATATTGGCAACCCTAAATACAAATCTCACATATTGTATTTATATTAAATTTCTTGCCTATTTGAATTTTTTTGTTTTTTTTTTTTGTTGTTGTTAGAAAAGTGTAAATATCATGTGTGTGTTATAAGAGTATATAAGTTAGTATAAGTGTTTGTATATGTGCTGCGATTTTAATAAAACGATTATCCTTGTTGTTCATCTGAGAATATATATAGTCCTCTGGGCATTTTATGGGATAAAAGTATTTAAATATAAAGGTATACACGGATATACATTTAATATATGTTGATATATTTACATAAGTATATATATACAATAGATAACACATGATGAAAAGGTAGATTATATTATTGTTTTTCTTTCGGGTATTTTCCCTTTTTCCCATTTTTTGATTTTTAATAATTTCATTCTTTTCAAAAATTTAAGTGGAAATCTGAAAGTTATGAGTTTATATTTAAATTTAATTTATTATGGGTTTTTTGTTTTATTTTTATTTTTTCAGTTATTATTTAATTGTTTTATATTTTGATTGAGTCTTTTCTTTTCATAATACATAATATGCTATGAAAGTTTATTAGATGACCTTTTTTTTTTCATTGTTTAATGAGTTTTAATATTAGAATTGTTTAAATTTTTTTTTCAACAGTTTAATTTTATGGAAAAAATTCATTTGATATTTAGATACTTTATGTTTGTTAAAGATTTTTGATTAATTATGATGTTTCTGTGTTGATCTTAAAAGGGAAAGGACGGATTTTAACCTATGGATTAACATAAAAATTAAATTATTTAAAAAAAAGGTAAAGATTTTAAAATCTTAAGCAACTAATTAAATTGTTAAGCTTTGATTGCGTAAAAGAAGGAAAATACAATTTAATTTAGATTAAATTAATGAAGAGGAACTTAGCTTAGATCTTTTTAATACATCAAAGGAATTTGTAGATTAAAAATAACAATAGACAGCATTTTAGACCCAAGTGGAGAAATTTTTAAAAACTAGGTGACAAAGCAAATCAAGGTGACTAAGCAAAGCAAGGTGGCTAAGCAAAGCAAGGTGACGAAGCAAAGCAAGGTGGTTAAACAAACCCAGATTAAGATTCATTATTAAAAAGTTATCTCAGTTTAGCTTTTTTGAAATAAATTTTGTTCAACACTACCAATAAACCAGTAAAATTCATGAGTGTCCAAATAAACAGTCAGATATTCTGGTAAAATAGGAAAACCAATGAATTCAAGAGAATATGCGAAGAAGATATTGTTGAAATTACGACTACAAGCGTAGATTTCGATTGGCATCCAAGAGAGTGGCTGGACAAACCTCGAAATAGCTGGAAAAGAAGTATGTTGAAAGAAAAATATTAATATTAAGAAGTCGCTGCAACTAGTTATGAGAAAAGGAGAGTTATTAAATAAAATTTTAAATTTCCAATTGAATTGAATTAACAGCTGGGTGGCAAAGTGGTTGAGTTCCAACCTTTTATGCGGAAAGGCCCGTATTCGGATTCTAGTGAAAGTGAAAAACCTTTTTTGGTGTTCGACTCGACTCAGGTACCATTCGCCATTGGGTTCAAATTAATGGCATAAACAATAATTAATAATTATATATCTTTAATAAAAAAATACATTAATATAACAAAATAAACAAATGCAAAATATAAACAAATAATTTAATTGAATAATATAACTTACAGATATAGAACATCGTATCAGTCAAATACAAAATTATTACAATATAAAGAAAATAGAATTGTATATATTGAAAATCTAAGATGTTTCTACATGTTATAAGGCCTAGATCTATCTTATGTTTAAATTGTATGTGAAATTCAATAAAACCAATTCTAATAACACGAATATAATATGACCTCCTGTTCCAGCATGTACCTATGGTATAGACAGGCTTATTAGCCTAACAATTGAACAATTAGCGCTTAAAAAAAAAAAAAAAAAAATTAACTGAAGGTTTCTGCATTGGGGACAAAAAATTTTTAAGATTTTCTTTTGAGTCAAAGCAGTCTTGTTCACATATACCAAAGATCGTATGATTAAACCGTTATTAGAAAAAACAAATTGTAAGACCAAATATTTCTAAAGCTTTTATGTCGTAACTTCTATAGACTTTTTAATAAATTTTTGTGTTTTCCGATTTTTATGAAGGAAAGTTTGAATGCACCACTTAATTACTAAACAACAATCTACCATAACTACCCGAAGGAAATGAAGGTGGATTGGCCATATACTAAAGAAAAATGAAGAATGCATATAAAAAATTGCGATTACCAAAAAATCCTCTAGATGCATTCAAATCAAGAGGTAGACCTAAATCTCTCTGTATTTGACCGTACAAGTATGCACGTCTAATATTTATTTTCTCAAAAATTCCAAAAGTTTTTCCAAAAAAATAAAAATTGAATATTTTATCCAGACAACCTAAAAACACCAAATTCCAAAAAAAAAAAAGAAAATGTAAAAACATCTATATGCTTTAAATCAAGTCTGGATTAACTTGATGTCATCATTTTGAATCCATGTTGTCTTTAAAATTGTAAAAGTTTTTCTTCCTTTTTTTGTTAAAACCCCACCAGTATCTCCCTTTCCATTGGAGTGTTTACAGAAAATGAAGATAAGATCATGTAATATACTACTAACACTTATTTGGTACAGAGGTTAAACCTATACATCAGTGTTATTATAATTTTTATCAGTTTTCATATGTTATGCTGTTTGTTGCTTCTGCTGCTGCTGCTGCTGCATATTAGAAAAATAACTGAAAAATTTTCTGGGTATTTTGTTTTATGATTTGCTACTTGTCTCAAATCATTTACTATTCTAAATACCCTCCCTAATGTTCCTGTTAAGTTTTTTTTTTTGGTTTTTGTTGTTAGAAACTTTTCTATGTGCAACACAACACAACACAACACAACTCAACATAAAAATAAAACTAGAACACAAACAAAAAAATATTTTTCGAAATATAATAGAAGATGATTTTTATTAAAATATGAGAACATTTTCTGTAATTTCGATACCATTCCTGTGCATCTTCATTCCTCCAATACACATACAAACATAAATAAAACTGAATATTACCATAAAGAAAAATCAAAGTTTAAATTATGATACAGCATATAAAACAGGCAGGCAGGCAGGCAGGCAGGCAACATATATTGTAATATTCTCATTTTACTAATTTTTTTATTTTTAACAATTGTTGCGATATGTCGAAGATTTGTAACCACCCCCGATTTCCAAAAAACAATAAAAAACAAATGAAACAAATAAACTTTAAATTGTAAAGTGAACTTTCCATATAGTATATCCTGTCATCTAATAAATCATATGGGATATTCTGCGTAAGTTTTTTTTTTGTTTTTTGGAATAAACAACAAGAAAAACAGCAACAATTAAAACTAATGTATAGTGGGGGTAAAGTTATAATAATATGCTTTAAATTTTAGTTTTATTCAGAGTTATGAATATACCACTGGGGTCTTATATTTTAACCAAACCTTTGGGTCTAGTACACGATTTATTCAATTTTGAAGTTAAGTAAGGAATGTCTTAAAGGAAACCTGGTAACAGCTTTTTTTGAAGTTTGAAAACACAATTTTTTCTAATAAAGTACTTTAGGTTAGGCTTCAGTTATTTATACGAATAACTAAATCAGAGATTGCAAAGTAATTTGAACTATCCGGAAGGCGTAATATGGCCTATGGAAATTCGTTTGTCATGCATACGTCACGTTTATGGGATCATATACTATCAAATGTGTTGCCTAAAGTTGATAATATATATATTTGTATGATATAGACAAATTTGAGAAGAACATTTTGATCTCTCTTCCCTACATTCCATCCAATTTTTCGAATCCCAAATAATTCAATAATCCTAAATATTCGAAACCCAAATTCGAAATATTCGATACCCAAATTCTTCTAAGTTACTTTTGTTGTAATCAAACTGCACATTTGTATCACAGGCCTTTCCACAAAGTTTAGTTTTGGGTGTGTTTGAATTGCACACTACCAAAAGGAATACTGCATAGTTCTAATGTCTCGTTTTCAAAGCTTTGCATTTTCTCGTAAAAAAGCAAAAGAGATTCTCGTAAAAAATAAAGAAAAAGAGATCTGTCGATAAATTTTCTAATTTATTTTTTCAAATAATCGGATGACGTCTCTTAAATTGGTCTCACTAATCAATTGCATTGCAAATACAATCATTTTATCACGAGGGGAACAAAATATTATGCAGTCAGAATCATACCTAATTTTTTCTTTAAAAATACTTCAACGGAGGCCGAAAATCGATAGGGGCAAAGTAAAAAATATATTAAAACCAAGAATTCCACTTCAATTTTAACAAATTTAAAGTTGAATTTTCATGCAACATTCCAAATTTTAATTTTTGAAGCAAAACATTATTTCGGTGAAATCATATCTAAAACTAAATACTTTAGACTCGAACTAAATCTTATTAATGTATGGGTAATATATAGAGAAGGGGAAAGGGGTATTTATTGACTTATTTAATATAAGAATCATATTAACTCTTTCTCCTGTTCTTTTATTTCATATATACAAAAATTGAATATTATTTTTAATGTTGCGATTGTTTCTAATGGATGATAAAGGGAAACACAATAACATTTAATTTCAAGTACTGTTAATTTATATTCTTGTTACAGTTATTTTTATTTTTAATCGGTGATGGATAAAGGGGTGAGGCGTGGAGAATGATAGAAAAAGAAGAATTTTTCCATAGATTATTTGAATAAAAAAAAAAAAAAAAAAAAAAACCTGTAAAATATGTTTAAGAAATCTTTCCTTTTTCTATATGAAGGATAAGAGAAAAAAATTATGTAGGCCTTGTTTAGTTTAAATATCATACGATAACATTTTAACACATACGTCATCCTGTCCATAACAGTGAATAACAACAAAAAAAAAAAAACAAAAAGCATAGAGTTAGAAAAGTTTGTGAAATACAAATGATTGTTGTATTTGACAGAGAAAAGGCTTACGCAATTTTGTTTTTTGTTTTTTGTTTTGTTCTGCTTCTTTATGGATGAAAGGATTGTACAGGACAATGGAACGAATATATACACACATATATATATATATACTTAGAAAAATTCCTTATATAAGTGGGTGATTCCTTAATTATCATTACGGATAAATTTGAAACGCAGTTTTTTCACTATAATCATTATCACATAAATTTTATTTCTAAAAAATTTTTTTAAAAATTTCTATTTTTTGGTCGGTGATTTTTGACTGTTGACCGGTTATGGTTCCTCGATTATATCCTGATGACATAAACCTTTCAAAATTTTTTGTTTTGTCTTTTCACAATATACAAGATAGAAAATGACATGATAAGGATGGAATTCAAGAAATTTTATATGATACAACTATTGGTATTAGATTGAATATTTTTCACATATTGAATACTTTAGTGTTGTATAGTGTGCAAGCAACCAGGCCAGGCCATTAATTCATCAAAGAAATAGAGAAAATCTTTTGTGGTTTGAATTTTTTTTTTTTCACAGGACAGAAAATTTATTACACAAAACACTTAAAAAATTGTAATTTAAGACAAAATGTAGAAGATATACGTATTTTTAATTTTAATCATCTCGTAAATTAAATCGGTTTAAGTGAATCATTATAAGTGACGCATATATAAGAAAATGATTTAAACCAATGGATTAATTGTTTCAATTCAATCCAATATATCTATTATGAATGAATATATATATGTATAATGTATATATACCTATATATATATTTTGAAAATATATTTACATAAAGAATTTGATATGATTAAAAATTTGTTTTTTTTTTTGTAAACATATTTAGGAAGCACTTTAATTTTTTTAATAATTCAATAACGAGTGGTTTAAAATTCCCCAAATGAATTATATGTTGAACAAAAAACATGTCTTTGACCTCAGATAAAAGATGAATACAAAATAAATAAAAAATAAAAAAAAAAAAAAAATTTTTAATGGCAGGAAATTCTGTTGAGGCTTTATTAAACAGGATTCTAATAGGACTCTCATAAGCCTAATTTTTTCCTGAACTTTAGTGATTTATTGGATTTTCATAATTCAAAAAAAAAAACTCTATTGTATATCGAAAAAATGATGTGATATATTTAACTTTTGTATTTCTAGTTTTTTTCGTTTTTATTTTATTTTTCTTCTATATCAAAAACAAAATTTTTTTTATTATAGAAAATTTGTTGAAATGTTTTGGGAAAATTGAAGATTCAGGAAAATGATGGATGTTGTTTTTATTTAATATTTATCTAATGTAATAAATATAACAAGCTGAATAATAAAATTATTATTCAAAAAAAAAATCAAGTAACACCTTATTTATACTACAGGTGTTTAAAAAGAAGTAAACTAGTTTTGAAAAATAGTGTTCACATTACACAATTGATTATATTTTGACAGCAACTAAAATAAAATTGAAGTTTTTGTCTCCATTTTAATTTTCCATAAAAAAAAAAAATAAAACGAAAAATCACGAAAGGGATATGAAAAATACAAAATATATCGATTCATTAAAAAGAACCAATCGATTATGTTAAAAATTTAAATACACAACTAAAGCGTAGAACAGGTTTAAAAAATAAACTAGTTTAAAGGTGTCAAATTTTTTCATAGAATATTAATTTGAATTGACAAGAAATAAACTGGTTTATCGAATTAAATATATTAAAGCCTGTAGTATGAACATGATATTAAAGAATTTAGTAGTTACTAAGTAAAATATATTCCACTGTATTGACACATGATGGCGTTTTGATATCGACGTACAGTGACAATTACGTGTTATTAATTATATATTCATATTATGTCAAACATTATGTTTAAATTCGACAACGCAATGATAACGTGATCTTAAATATAATTTGTCAATATAGTGTTAATAAAAATATGTGTTGTCGTCATGGTACATCATCGTTACATTTTAATTGAACTCGATTTATGGATGAGAGGATTGTACAGGACAATAGTACGAATATATATACAAGACATACAATATTAATGTCTCCAGAATGGAATAATATGATAAAGTTTTGAAATATTGTAAAGAGATATGCAATTATCATAGTACTTAAAGAATTACTTCGTAAAAAGACATAGACGTAGGCAAACTTATTTAAAACATACTGAGTAGATTAAATCGGCTTAAACATCTTATTGGAGAATTCCTCCTTTTAATTTAACATTTGCTTACGAAATTCATGATTCGTTACATAGATATTTGTCTAAAATAACCATTTTTTGAAAAATATATGGCTCCACATTTTTACAATCCCAAAAAATTTATCGTGAGGAATAACCGTTATTTTATCCCAATACTCTAAATTTAATTTGCCTATTTGTTACATTATTGTAAAAATGACTGTGACATCATATGAAAGGACGACTTTTTTTTTGTTGTTAATAAATAAAAGCATTAAAATACAAAAATTACAAGAAAAAAAAAAAAAAAAACAAAAAGCAGTTTTATTTTAACCGATTTTTGCATAATAAAGTTAGTAAAAAATAATAATAATAATAATGAAAAATAATAAAACCAGTAAATTCAATAGTTTAATTGTGCAACCTCAATGAATTATGGTTTCATGGACATTTCATATTTAATTTATGATGTCCGTATAGAATTTTATTATTATTGAATGAGATAATAATGGTAGAAGAGTTTTTTTTCCCCTGAATATAAAAAAAAAAAGAGTTATTTTTTTTTTCCATTGTATTCAGTAACAATTAATCGCTTGGGATATTGAGATTTTTTATTTTTTAACTGAAGTTTTAATATTTTTTTTTTTAAATTTTTGTCAATCAATGATTGTAACCGCAAATTTTTGTGATGTCGTGTTTTATAATAATAGAATAAAATAGGTGAATTGGTTGGCCTGTATATATAGAAATTCTGGATCGTGATTATGTCAATTTTAATTTAATGTGAGAGGTGATTGGATTTTAATTTTTTTTTTTATTGTTATATTATATATATTTTGTGGGAAAATTATTATTAAATTTTTTTTTTTTTAATTTTTATTGGTTTTAAATATTTTAAAATAACATTGAAAAATTTTGAGTTTAATATTAAATTCAAACTTTAGTTTAAAATTATAAATTTAGTTCTAAAAAATAAGATGTTAATTGGATAAGTACTAGAAGTTTTTAAGTAAATAATTATTTTACTCTTAAATATATGGTTCAACATTTTTATGTCTATTTTGGGTTAAATGTGCAGTCTGATCCCAGTCAGAAGTCCTACAGATTGAACAAAAGACGAAAAAACTTCAACTTTGGCTTCAATTTAGTCTTAATTTTATTTTGTAAATAACTGATATCTTAAACCATACAATGTTCCGATGTACTGTACTTAATTTACTTTATCTGTGGATCTGTGGACACAGAACATTTCTGTAATTTTTAATATAAAGATTTTTATGATACGAAAGGATTTTTAGAAGTTGTCTGGGTTAAATATTCAGTCTGATCCTACTGAGGAGTCCTATAGATTGAGCAAAGGACGAAATAACTTCCACTTTGGTTTTAGTCTATTCCTATTATTAAAGAAAAAATATTTTAAATATAATGTTTAACTTTTTATGTTTAAAATTCAAAAATACTGTGCTATTTTAACAAATTTTATTTCATACTTGTATATCACATACATAAAAAAAGTTAAGAGATTAAAAAGCATTTTTACGCAGACTTTTATGCTTAAACTTATAAAAAATTAAAAATTCTCACAGCGACCATAGCAGAGCGATCTGAAATTTAGGAAAAAAACAAAAATTTGTGGAGCTTGTCAAGCTGTTTTAATGATAATCCACATGTTGATATATTTTTTGACTTTTATAGTCCGAGATTAAAAACGCTCTTTTAGGGCTCAAGCAGAGTGACCACCAGTTGTAGAGATCTTCTTGGTTTCATTCTTTTAAATAAACGGTTTTTCCAAATTTGAATGTTATTATAGAACTTTCTTTTTCTGATATATAAGAATATTTACTTTTAAAATAAATTCTAAAGTTAATTTTTAGAGTCTATCTCTATCCACTAAACAATTTCGAATTTTGGGAATACTGAAATAATGGATCCGATCAAAAGAAAATTAATGTTAGAGTTGATTGTACTTTTAATATACAGATAAGCTAAATCTTATTAACACTGAATTGATCGAAATGTTGCCCAAATTATTTTAGGAATTGTGTAAATATTAATGGCTATTTCATCGAATACCATTAGAAGGCTATACTATAATAGTGCACTAGATGAAATTAGTGGTTTTTCTGATTATGGTTCCGGCAGAACAAAAGACATCGCAAAATACATACATATGTATATTTTATAATGTGTATTTACATACTTAAAGGGTTTTTTATGCCGAATGGAATATGAATTTTGAAAGCTTATTTATATACTTTTAGAATTCTAAATTAAATAATAAAATAATAAAACAAATTTTCAATAAGATTAACAAAAATTTTTAATTATATTTTTTTAGTAGGTAGTTAAAAACCTAAAAATTATAAAAAAATTTTACATACCTATTTTAAATTAACGAAAATTTAATTTATACAGCCAACCTTTCAATTAAATCTTTATCTGAGAATATAATGCCTAACTCATTTATATTTTTGTCGTTAAGACCTATATTTAAATGTTTGATGGGGAACCATCTATTAAGGGAACTAAAATAGGGCAAATTAAGATTTACTCCATTTCTCAAAAATTTATAACCCTTTTGGAGAATTAAAATGTTCAGTGCCAACGAAAATTTTTAAAAGTATTTTAAATTTTCCGAAACCAAATTATGTCCAAAGCGGTCAAATAAAAAAATAAATCAGTCAAAAATCCAGTCAAAATATTTCGAGTTTTTTTTCCTGTCAAAGAATATTTTTTCCAGTCAAATTTTACCGGAATACTGTCAAAATGGCAACACTGATGGTAACATCTCTTTGTTCTTTTTATATGTAAATTACTGACGAAAGTTCTAATCGATAAGTCTTTATTATGATTATATAATTACAAAATTACTCTTGACCAACGTTCTGAAATTCAAATAATGATTTTGTCATAGTGTCTTAAAAGAATTTTAATTATAACCAATCAATAGCAATTAATATTTCATTACTATAGAAATTGAATAAAATGTTTCGATTTCATATTAAGTACTCCAATTCACAATAGAATATTTAGTAACTAAATTTATGAATAATTAATAACTTCTTTAAAAATAAGGGGCAATAAATACCTTCCAGCTCTTAAATATTTTATATATGTTTTCAAAAATAAAAATCAAATGAATATTTAAAGTTGATTAAGTGGCGTAAATAAAAAGCTATAGTATGAAAAATTTAGAATATGGCTGTAATTAATGTCAAAGTTCAAAAGAATAACTGAAAAGTACTTTTCTCTTAAATTAATCGTTTAGGTAAATGTAAATTGAGATAAACTTGTTAATCTATTAATCTGGATTAAATGGATCTGCATTAATTGTTAAAATTCTCTTAATTTTACAATAACTAACAATAACTTGTGTGCTTCAATTGAATACTTTTATCTTTGTTTCTCAATAGATAGCATTAGTGACATAACTAAATGAACACCATTTAGGCTTGGCCAGGTGAATTCCAAAATCTTTGTATTGGTTGTGGAAATTTTTGTTAACCACACATTGGAGATAAATGTGAAACTTTAGTCAATCAACCGTTGTCAATGCTCTTTCTATAATTCTGCTAATTATATCATGAAACATTCAAGACACAAGTAGGACTTTGACGCTTTCATCTTAGAGTTCTCTAAGAATTTTAGAAATAAAAAAAATTAAACACTTATTACTTTCATTTGAGAGGCCCGTGTTTAAATCCCAGTAAAAGTTTAAGAGCTTCAATTGGGTTCCAGCCTCTACCTATGGTAACGACACACTTAAAAATGTTATTGCAAGAATACAATGTTGCTCAATGCTTCTATATAAAAAGCTCCGAGTTCTAAATTTTTGCATCTAAGTAAACCTTTTTTTTTACTATAAAATTTCTTACATTGACAAATAAATGACCATCCTCCGTTTGACAGACACTGCAAAAAATAAAAGATGTACATATAACATATCTGAGCATATTTTCGCTAAGTGTAAAAGGTCGAGAATTTACAAAATTTTAAAATGGAATTTTTAAATAACTCTGATAATTACTTGTAATACACACACCTTTATAATTATTATTGAAAATTTTAAATATTTTATGATTTATAAATGTGATTTATTTTTTCAGATTATTTTTGTGTTCTCTGTTTTAAATTAACGCTTTTTAGAAATTAATTGGTGGTCTGTACTGTGTATCGTAAAGCTGATTCGGCATATGAACAATAGTACAAAAGCGTTGAGTTAATTGGAAATTAGTACTTCGAAGCTAGAATTTGAAGAATGCTATGATACTATGGAGTTCAAAGCTTAAAGTTTTGAAAGATTCCTTAAAGATTTTGCTTAAAATATCTGAGGAACTTTAAGCTAAAGATACTAGGAATGAAAAAAGTGCAAACTTGTTATAGAGCTTTGGAAACTAGGGGAATACCAAACTAAGTACGAACATTTTAATAATTGAAGTCTATGCGGAGGAAAGACATAAATAAGAAAAGTATTGTAAATACGCAGATTTAAAGGCGTTGTTTAACGCTGCAAGGAATAAAGAAATTAAAAAAATAGATATATAGAAAAAGAAGGCCAATCACATTAGCGTAAAATATTTTGTAAATTCTTGACAACAATAATAGACTTTTCTTCACTTTAATTAATATTAAAATATTTAACAATTTAAAAAATTATTTTTAATTACTGTAAGAACTTTATAAATTTGAACATGGTTTATTAATTAGCTGACAGGCCATGCTAAATTTCTTTCAAATCAAATGCAGAAAAAATTAGTTTTTGGAACAGGACTCGTAAAATAAGTACTTAACCAGTTACAGACGATTTATTACATTTTTATTTAAAAAAAAATTTTTAAATATGAAAGCAAAAATTGAAAAGACATCTTTTGAGATAATACAAATTTATAATAAAAGAGTTAGCAACTGTTATTGGATTTGTGGAGTAGATATTTATAGTCCAAATTTTAAATTTCAATTTTCAGCATACATTTTGTGGGCATTTATTTTAACATTTTTTATTCTTGTTATTTATACAATTCGTATAAAATTTCATGAAGATTGGAGAATTACAATTGAATCACTTTGTTTATGTGGGGGTGCATATCAGGTAAGTGTTTTTCATACCCGCGCCTAAGCTTATGTCAATTATGCCAGTATGATTGGGACGCTGGTAAAAGAGTTTAGATGGACATAGACCTAAGAGCAATTTTCAAAAATTCATTTTTATGAAATAGACATTTTTGTTATTGAATTTGAAACACTTGGCTCGACAGGTCTGAGTAGAGGTCATATAACTTCTTTTTTTATATGAGTCTGGAATTTCGTCAAAAAAAATTAGGTTTAATGACAATGAACTTATGAATAATTTGATAAGTGTGTACGATGGCAGATTTGGCAAATAATTACAGCAAATAATTGAAAAGTCATCTTCCCATTATTAAACTAGAACTCCTGTACAAAAATTTGGTTGGTCAAGTAAAACAGTGTCGTGTAAACGCCATTCTTTCATTACTGATCGGATGTTAGATCATGTTAACATTATGTTCATGCCGCTATTCCAGAGTTGACACAGTCTAACTCTTCTCTGTTCTTTGTCACAAATTGAACAATTCTCATTTAAAAGCCTTTAATGAAGACCTTTAAAGATATTTGTTTTATAAAATTATTTCAAAATTTAAAATCCCATATTTTGGGAAAATGGTCATTTTCAAAAATTTTGTTTGAGAACCTTAACATCATTTAAAGTTTTAATGAATATTTAAAAAGATTTAATTTAAAATAATTATATTTATTTCTAGGGTGCTACAAAATTTGTAGCATTTGTTTTACAACGTAAAAAAATATTAAAATTAAAAAAAGTTATGTTTGGAGTTTTTGAATCACAAGAAGGCATCAATATAAAATATAAAATAATATTAAAAAATTGTGTAAAATTAATCAGAAAAACCGTTCAATTGAATTTTTTTGCATATACAACAACATGCCTTTGGTTTTCAGCAATACCCATCTACTATAAGCTTGTCTATGGTGAAACCATATTATTAATACAATTTTTAATACCAAAAATTAATGAGAATACTGTAATTGGTTATTTTATACATTATGCTGTACAATTTGGTTGTTTATTTTTTGGTGCAATTGGAAATATGTCTGCTGACATTGATTTCATATTATATTCAATTTTTCTAACTGCATATCAAAAAATTTTCCGCGAAAAAGTTATTGAATTGAATGAATTACTGAGTGATAAATGGAAAACATCAAATGATACAGAAATGAAACTTAGAGATTTAGCGATATTGTTGGAGGATTACAATAAGTAAGTACATAAATTGGTATATAATTTTTCTATTCTATATAGTTTTTGAAAATAATATTTATTACGAATATTGTGGTTGTAACAGGCTTGTAAAATTCAAGTACCAGTTCAATTAAAAGTACAATTACTTGGTAATCATTACTTTCTAAAGGGTTGGGTACGAAATCCCTGAGACAAAATCCCCAAAGTCAAAATTCCCGAGACAAAATCCCCAAAGTCAAAATTCCCAAATTCAAAATCCCCAAAACCAAAATCACCAAAATACAAAATTTTATAATAAAATTATATAATAAAAAATAATTCAAATTACACAAATTCTATAAAATTCAATGATAACTGATTTTTTACTTTATATGATAGATCTATTAATTATATTAAAGTAGGATTTAATTAAGAACTATTTAATTAAAAACAATATATGCATTAGAAAGTACTCTGCACATTAAAACAAATTTTTACACTTTTCTTCACCTTGTACTTTTAAAATATATACTATGTACCTACATATTTATTTTTTTTGGATTAACGAGCTAATACCCGGTGCGCGTTGCTCCGCCTCTCAGTGTAGGTTAAATTTAAGTTGATGTTACTGCAAAAAGTTAACACAAAAATTACACATGGTGTAAATGTTAATTTTAAAATGTATGAAAGAAATTTTTTTAAAACGATTTTTCTAGGATTATTCTAGCAATTTTTGAAACTTTCTGGAATTCAAAGTAGTACTAACTACTTTCCAAAATCGAACGTAATTTACTTCCAAAAAGTTTTTTTTGGCCAATCAAACTGAACAAAATTTTTTTTGAGCTTTCTTTTTAGCCAAAGCAGTATTTCGTAAAATCGGACAAAATTTGGACCCAACATTTTTTTTGACCAACCGTCGGGCGGACATGGGTTAATAAATTCCAAAACTGTTAATAGTCTCAACTCAATTCTTAAGGAGTATCACATATACAAAATTTGAAGTCAATTGGTCAAACCGTTTTCATTTTAGAACAATAAAGTTTAAATACTTGTACCACAGCCCTAACTTGGCGGTCCGTTAGAGCAAAATTTTTAGCCCGCGATTTCTTTCCGTACCCAAAAACCCTTATATACAAATGTTCAAGAGAATCGGGTGGGCAGTTTAGGAGTCTATTCATAACCTACAAACAAACTAACAAACAAAATTTCGCTTTTATATATATAGAAGATAGAAGATTGCAAATATTTTTATGTAGAATGCACTTTGTAGAAAGCATTTAATTTTTTTGTCGAAAATCAACAGAACTCTGGGCATATATAAATATTCTGGAAAAAGCGGCAACCCTGATTTTGAATACAACTCTAAAATATTTCCTAATTCAGAACCTGGCACATACATAATATACACAAATATTTTATAAAAGCGGTTATCCAAATTTTGAATCCAAATCTAAAATCCTTCCTTCCTAATTGGGAATCTCGTCTTACATTTTCTCGTGTAGATTTTATTTATAGGGATTTTGTGCCGATCCCCTTTCTAAATATTATAACAAAATTACAAAATTTAAAATAAAACTAAATACAATCAATGAAAGGGCAAAAATCAAATTGCTTGAGTTTTAAAAATTACTAATTGTAATTCTTATGATAATTTAGTATTTTTTGGTATTTAATTCTTTTAAAGTATTTAATTAACAAAAATAATTACAAAAGTAATTAGAATTCAAATATAATTACTAGAAGTATAGAAGTAAAAGACAAGATTAGAATATATTCAAAAAACTTTAAGAAGCTTAAAAGCTCTAACTCGGTGAAAAATACAAATATGTTTAACCTTTTACGAGATGAAGTCAAAATTGTGTGATATTTTGATTTTAATTAAAAATTCTGAATAATACATAATTTTTAAAAACATATATTTAAATATTTATTTATTTCAGTTATAGTGAAGTTTTGGCAAAAACAATGAATTTAGTTATAACAACAGTTATATTTACTTGTACACTAGCTGCAACTTTAAGTATTTATGTAATAATGACAGGAAATTGGCCAGCTGCATATGCATATTTTTTTTTTAATTTTGTCATTTTATATATTTATTCTTATATTGGAACTTTAATTGATATTTCTGTAAGTAAATTTGTTTTAATTATAAAAAAAAATTAATATTTAAATTTAATTATATGATTTTTTAAAAATTTTAGGCTGACAATTTAATTCATACTTTGTATGAAATTGAATGGTATAATTTAAATGTTGTTGGACGAAAATGTGTTTTGATGATGTTAGTAAAAGCTCAGAAAAAAAAGTTGTATACCATTGCTGGAACAACAACATTGAATGTTAATACTGCATTGCAGGTGAGTAATGCATATACGGATTAACAATTATTTCCGACTTTTTGTTTTGTAATCTGAAGAGAATTCGTGAAGAATCTTAGTGATGTTTTAACATCATTTTAAAATAATGTTCTATATATACAGACAACACAGATCAGGAACTGTGCATTGTTTTTGGGCCATGTTACTTTGGAAAGTGTGCGACTTTAACTGACCAAATCCTCGACCATATTTGTGATATAAATATGATTGTTTGGTTTCGAGAATGAATATATGAAAGGATTTGGTGATTTGGGTTTGGAATATTTAGGATCATGAGATCCTGAGAGACGGACAATTATTCCTCTTCTTAAATTTAATTATATATCGTACACATAACATATATGCTGTGTTGCACCGTCTGATTAATTCAATTGTGTAGGGATGAGGATCTATTGCCTTTCTTGTTTTTAATCACTAATTTGGCTTTTTTATACATTTTCATCAATGTCACGTTCTTAGTTGGTCTAATTGTATATGTGGACAATCTGCCAAATGAAGCTATTATACTATTATCAAAACCTAACAAACCTAAATTATTATTGATTTTTAAATTATTTTAAATTTTTAAGATGTATGTATGTATGTATTCATAAATCAGTTGCATCAACTTATTGTTATTTCAATGCATATTTTATTTAAAATTATTTTTATTTCAGGTTACAAAAACAATTTATAGTTACACTATGATGATGGCAAGTTTCCTAGAGTAATTGAAAGATGAAAAAGTTATTAGATTATCACATCAACAACAATGTTGGGCTGCAATAAGTTTTACTTAAAAAAAGTGCACACTTCTTTCACCATATTACACCGTTATGAGTTAATATATATATTTCTTGGAATATATAAATCTTTCAAAAGAAACTAATTATGCCATTATTTTAAATTATTTGCCACAAAGACCTATTATTAAAAGTGTCATTAAAAATTAAATATTCTATTTTTCAGATTTTTATGAAATTAAATATTAGAACTTGAAGATTTTGGTCTTTGAAGAAATATTATTTAGATTCAGCATTTAAGACCTGATCTGAAATTTATAGATTAATTTCAAAAAGACTACAAAAAATGTATTCAACTGCAAGTCGAATTAGGTATTCAGGTTGCTAAAAGTTGAAAACCAGTTTTTAAGGTTTCTAGAGAGAATATAGCTTAAACTTTTATTTCACCTTTTTAAAAAAGTTATATGTTTTTTTTTTAAGCGCTAACTATTCAACTGTTAGGCTAATAAGCCAGTTTATACCATAGGTGCATAATGGAACAGAGGGTTATATTAGTTTTGTTAGAACTGATCTTAAAGAATTCTACATACAATTTAAACATGAGATATTACTAGGCCTTAGAACATGTAAAAACGTCTTCGATTTTCAATAGATACAATTCGATGTTGATGCTGATGTTATCCTTTTGATACTGATGTTATCCTTTTCCAACTATCTCAGTATTAATTGCATGTGAAAATTGTTAAAATTAACTCTAATTATAAGACATGTGCAGTACTGTTCCTCAAGTATCTAGGGTATAGACAGAGATTGTTAGTCTAACAATTAAACAAGTAGGACGTAAAATAAACAAGAGCATATGATTTTAAAAAAGATACCTTAAATATTTTTCGCCAGAAGTACAAAAGAGTGGTAGGTACGAAATTTAAACTCTCCGAACCATTTAGACTAAAAACGTACATGTCATTATTATATAATTCCTAAGGAAATATTTTTTGTTTGATTTATTAACAGTCCCCTGCCACATCTGCCACATGCAATGTTATAAGCGAGTGATTCAACCTTTCTTTTTCAAATTCGGCATTGATTTTATTTTTATATTATGATATAAATTATATTTTTTATTTATTATGACCCGACCAGGGTTTGAACCTGAGAACCTTCGACTTATTAACGGACGTCCTAGCCACTACATCACCAATCGGATCCTAAGTATATAATATATTCTCAATCATACAAGTACTCTTCAACTGTTCTAATATTTTTATAAAATTTTATATAAAAAATAAAATTAATTATTAATTTTAAAGCAAAATACTTATTATTCTTAAGTCTTAATCTAATTGGAGAAATAAGGAAACATAAAAAAGATAATTACATTGAAGAACAAAAAAAAAACCAGTTTTTCTAAAAAGATTTAAAAGATTTTGTTCCAAGCATCGCTTGACAAAACAGAGAAGAAAAAAACTATAGGTAAAAAAGTACTTAAAAAAATTATGTGTAATTTGTAGTAGAAAAAAGTTTCACTAAGAACAAAAAAAAAAAAGGGCCAAAAAACTGGGATATCCGAAATAAATTCTGGACAGAAGATAACAAGAATGGATAATGTTAATTAAAAAAGTTTGTTTTTTTTTTCCCCAAGATTTTTTTTTCATCCAGTGCTAATTTTAGCCGTCTTATCTTCTTTGAAGAACTTTTATTTTTTTAAATCATTTATAATCCCTTAAATAAATTCCTTTTGTGTTTCTTTGTTGTTCTTGTTTTTGTTTTAATTTCTTTGAAAGGGATAAAAAAAAAAACTTTTGAGGTAAACATTTTTGTAAAAGGTGCCAAGTATTACTTGAAAGAAAGAAGAATCCAAAGAAGAGTAAAACTTTAACGTTTGAAAAGAACAGTTCAATAACTCGAAGGATATTACAGTAGCCGCATTTTAATTTACTTTATATCAAATTTCTCTTTGTCCTTAAGGAATTCCTATTTATTGGGTTCCAAGTTCAATTCAAAGATCTAGATTTACATAGTTAATCTATAACTATGCCAATGTATCGAACAAGGATGGTACATATTTGTACATGTATTTTTTTTTGACTTTCTGTCTGATTTGCGTAATTTTAGCTAGGACTTTAAAATTTAGTCAACCTCCGAATAAATTTGGTTCTTTTATAACTTAACATTTCTGCAATGTGTATAAAAAGTTTATAAGTTCTTTGTTTATAAATTCAGAACATTTAAAAATATGTGAATTTAATATTTGCCCCTTTAAGTATGCAATTTTTATATATTTGTGTTTTATTTCCTTTACTGCCGTACAAAATGAACAATTACATATTAATTTTAATAAAAACTATTCAAAATTATCAAAGTTCCTTTAATGATATTGGAATTTTCAATTATCGCACTTGAGTAGGTCTCCATAAAAAAAATTCGCACTTGAGTAGGTCTCATAAAATTTATTAAAACGACAGACAAACTTTTTCAAACCAAATTAAAAAGATGTCAATTATACAGTTCTATTACCCTGTATTGAACAAGTTAAACTTTTTTTTTTCATTTTTTTGCATCCTGTCCACTTTTTGTTGTCTTTCAGAAAAAAAAAACTGTATATAAAAGTACATAAACGACCGGAAGTTGGACATAGAATGCGGTAAATGTGTGTGTATGTGTGTATTATTTAACAAGAGAGCAAAAATAAAAAAAATATAAATAAATATTATATATTTACCACAAGATAAAAAAAGAATAAAACAAGTGTTTATTGTTATTTTAACTCAAAAAAAAAAAAAAAAAAATTAAGGACATTAAAATCCTGGAATCAGTGAAACTTTTCAAGGAATAATGATACAAAATACTCGCAATTTTTGATGGATTGTAGATCAAGAATAAAAAGGTCGATGTTTAAATTATTTTTAATTTGTTGTTGTTTTAAGTTTTAATGCAGACAACCTAACAAATAACAATAGGTGAAAGTAAAAATTATTGAAAAATGTCTGGACATAAGTCAGTGTTTAAACTTTACAACATCTATATATTGAAAGTATTTAGGTTTTTTTTTTTTGTATACAGCTACCAAATAAAGAAGGACGAAGTTTTTGAGTGAAATTTTATCGGTTATTATTTAATTTTATTTTTTTGTGTTTTTTTTTTTTTATGAAATATTTAAAGTTTGCAGACAATTTAATGTTATGGAACATCAAGTTATTATAAATATAATAATCATTATTACAGCATTTTTTTGGTGGTTATATTAAAAGTGTTAATAGTTTTATTAAAAACTTGATCTTCGTTTGTATAATTATTGATTTAATAAATTTGAGTGATACAAATTGAACTCAGCGATTTGTTAAAGTTTTAAAGTAAATAAAAAACATGTTTAAACATGTGCAAAATATTTATTTCAAAATAGAAAGGTATCTCGAAAGGTAATTCTTCCAGTTTAATTAAATTTTAATTATATTTTGAAATTAAGGATCTGATGACGGGCCTTGGTATGTTAGTGGATAATGATTTGGCTTACTAACTGAAGGGGTGCGGGTTCGTTTCCCATAACGGTCATAAAATATTTAATTGGAAAAAAAAATATTGAAAAATAATTCTTTTTTACAAATTCTTCTTTGGGTGACCAAATATAATTTAAAATATACAAATATTTAATATAAACTAAATAAATAATATACCTTTTAAATTGATAAAAAGTATTGAAAGTGGGATGCACAACTGGCCGCAAGGCCTCCATGTTAGAATAGCACATGCTATCAGCAACAAATTGTATATTAATTGACACTTATTTCTTAAAAAAAGAAATGACAGTTTCAATTCTATAAAATTTATAATTATATGTATTATATCTAAGTATATAGTATTGCCATATGGTATTTTAAATTTGCTATATTTTTAACACCTTTTATATTTCAAACCTTTTATACTTCAAGTTTTGAGACGAGCTGAATCCTGGGGAAAAAAGTATTTAAGAAAGTATTATTATGTGGTCCTTCGTTTATGAGGGGGTCAAAAGCTGACAACTGTAAATACATAAAGGTATATTAATATATTCTTTGTGTCGGTTATTTTAAATATAATAGAGCTCGAGTGAATCTGCAAATCCTGTTTATAAAAGTTTAAGGACGACTAAATGAAATTGAAATTTTATTGTTTTTGGAGGGCGCGTTTATATTACAAGTTCTATTATTGATAATATATTTATGTACATTCTTTCAATTGAATTATTTAAATTGGAGTGTCGTTTTGATCACCGTTTAGATAAACTGTAGGAACAAGGATTTAAAGTAAACTATAACAACCACATTTATACAACTATATATTATAGCCATAGATTCTATGCTCTATCAACTGACCAGTAACGTAACAATTTTATACAGTTGAATATGTTGTTTTTTATATTAAATCTGTCATATTGATTTATTCATTAGAATAAAAGCTCTTGCAAAATGATATGTTTAAATGACATATTGACAATAGATTTTTTGACATATGTTTTGACAATCTAATGAAATTCAAATATGTATTTCTTTCTTCTTGCAAGTTTTATAATATGTTTAAAGAAATAATATGTTTCTTTAATAACTTTAATAATTTTATTAAAATGCATTTTTTTTTTAAATATAAACTTAAATTTAAAAAAAATTCACAACACTGTATTGTTATTTAGATTTATAGGTTTTTTTAACGTTAATTTGACTCATTTTGACATCACATACATTTTCAACTTATAAAATACAAAGTAAACTTAATTTAAAGTCTCGCCAAATGCCATTCTTGTATACATTCTTAACATTTTAATTTAGAATTAAAAAAAAAACAAACCAAAAAAAACCAACAAACAAATCTTTAACATTTTAATTTTGATCATAACATTTCCACAAAAATATAAAAACAAAATCTGTACGTCATCTGTGAACTTAACATCCAATAAATAACGAAAAATAATAACAAAACAAAATAAAAGATATTATATATAACTAAATAAATATCTTTTTACTATTTTCATATTGATTTACTACAAAATTATGCTGTTCCATAATATAAAAATAAGTCTATTTTCAACCCTCTGTACACTGTTTTAGAAATCAAAAATCGAATAAAGAATCAAAAGTGCCACTGTGAGGAAAAAAAAAAAAAAAAAAAAAATTTAAAAATATGTCTGCAACACAAAAGGTGAATACTTATAATTCTAACCATATTCTGTTCATCACAATTCAAAGTCAAAGACTCCCAGAAGACAAATCTTATGCCGGGTATAGACAACACTTTCGCTTCAATATTAATGTGTACGAAATAGTGTTGTGTTTCTCATATAAATCTGTTATTGTTGCACATATGTTAAAAAGAGATAGTTATATGTATATATAAAAATAAAAAAAAAAATACTAAACCTCTACATTTGTGAACGTGTAATGAATTTAAATTAAAGAATATGTTTTTTTTTTTTTTTTTTTTAGATTTTCAATCAATAGTAATTCGAAATTCTCATCTCAAATACATTATAACTCTATAAACATTTATTTACACTTAAAGAAATCAACAATAAAAAATAAAATCATCGTTTTTTTTTCAAACAAAAAAATAACATCTAATAAGAAATATACACATATTATTCGGTCCATACCTTAACTTCTTTACTCATCTTTTATTTTTTGGGTCCGATGAAGAACTTATCAATATTAATAATATTTAGTAAAATGATATAACGTCTTGTTAATTACAAGATTGAAGTATTTTCTTTAAAACAATTTCTTTTAAATGAAAGCTCCTAAAAGTATGCACCTACGTCATATACTTTTTTAGATATTGTGATTTGATTGGTGCTGTAACATAAAAAAAGTGACTTTTTCTAGTGCTGGATATAATGAATCATGTCAATTTCGAACAGAGTTAATATATTGTCAATGGTCCAGTGAATGATTAAATGGCCAGCTAATACCAGATGGACGTTGCTGCGTCTCCCAATAAATTTCTAATTGAAGTTGATATACCGTAATAGGTTAAAATTTTTTTGAAACTTTAATTTGGTAGTACTTCACAAAATTTAACGTAATTCAATTTCAAACTTTTTTTCGATGAATCGTCGTAGCGGGATCCGGTTTAACAAATACCAAATCTGAGTCAATTCCAATGTCAAAGACCAATGCTTATACAACAGTTGAACTCAATCGATCAAACCGTTATTTTTTAAGTAAAAAGTTTAAACACTTGTACCACAGGTTCAGTTTGATGACTGAACTCAAATCCTAGTACTCAAAAACGTTTATAAAAAAAATTTTCATAATGACTGGGCGACCAGTTTAGGAGTCTATACGCTACAAACAAATAAAGACAAATTCTTTTTTATATTTAGATAATAGATAATAAGGGCAGAGATAAATTAGAACAGGTTGTTTTAATTCCGTATCTGTAGGTATATGTGTATAAATTTGCCCTATTTAAAAAAAAAACTCAATTTGAAAGTGGTCTGGATCCCAGAGCCAGTTAATCCTAACATCTAAGTTTTTTTATTAATTTTGCAATTCAAATTTTCAAGGTTGAAGATTTGGGGCTTTGAAAAATTTTTGAATTATTTTAGAATTCTAGGATATCATTATTAAGAAGAAAAACGGACGGAAAGTTGCGCTAAACAATTGAATTAAAAATATTCTTTTGCAGTAATGTATTTTGAATTGTTTTCGAAAGAATCTGTTATACATATTAAAACTCGCAACATTGTTGTATAAAAGAAAAAAAATTTCAAAACAAAACAAACGAAATTCAAAATTCAGCCTCCTAACCATAATACACTTGTGTATTGTAGAAATGATTTTTAGTTCTGAATAATAAATATATTCTAAATTTTTAGAATAAAATAATTTCCGGATATTGTTTTTATTGGCTAGAAAAAAATTCACCAGAGTAAGTTTATAAATTACAAGATACTATAAACTTTAAATTTCAGATTTTTGCTTAAACCTTTTTAAGTTCAAAGTTTTGAATGTCCTCAGTCAGGTCTATTACAAGTTAACATTTTTTAAGATTCAAAATATAGTCACCTAGTGAAGGAGTTATAAAAATTGGTAGCGTAGAATGATAGAATCGTATTCGAATTATAATACAACAAGTAAAGGTTTCTATGGCTTGAGTTTCTATGAATATAAATTGGGCATGGTTTTTAATTTAGTTGACCTAAGGATAACTTTTATTTCTTAAAAATTTGATGTATACACTCTGAACATAATTTGTGTATAGGACAGACTAAAAATTTTGTAATCGGGAATTTTGGATTTTAGAACTTACCTATGGAAATGATAATAGTATAGAGTACACACTTTCAGATTTAGCTTCAGTATTAGTGGAAAATGAAAGGCATTTGTTTTTTTTTCCTGAGAGAGGAAAAAACCATTAATTAGCATCGGAAATCCTAATTTCACTGTTAGTGCGTTATTTATACTCCACACCCTCCCCCTGTAACCAAAATAATTGGACAAACATCCTGGCTGCTTACGCAGTATAATGGCTAAAAAGGAGCGACAAGACATAAATATAAATGCCTATCAATGGTTAAATTGGCAACACAAAAGGTATAAGTTGACTTCCTTTTTGAATTTTTCTAGATCACATGCATTGGGAAACACAGTTGAGGAGGTGTGACTTAAAAAGAGTTCCTAAATTTCAGAGTTCATCGACCTCCGTTTTTAATTTGACGAATACACACTATTAGTTCAACTGACAAATTTTCCATTGGCGATACATAGTTTCTCTACCGATAGTTTTTCATTATAGATTATAAAGTATCACTGATCTTAAAAATCATTCTAAAAGACGATAAGACTGTTGCAAATTTGATAGGATACACTCTGCCCATCGTTTTAAGTTCAAATAACATTTATTGCTCAATATCCCCCCTTTTCGTTAGTTTTCTAAATTTTACCTTTTTATTTTTTCAATTATTCCATTAGACCTAAAAATCATTTTATTATTTTAAAGCTTTATTTAAAAAATTGCACACTATAGTTTAAACTATCAAAAATATCTTTTTCCTGCCAGATCATAAAAAAGTGAGGAAAAATAAAAAAAAAAAAAACTGTTCTAGAATATAAAATATACGACGTGTAAGAAGAACTGCAAAATAAAATCAATGAACTTCCTATGCACTATACACTCATTCATATTATACTCATACCAATACACAAAAGACACTTGTATTTATAAACGTAAAAAAAAAATTTATATTCGTGGCACAACCTTACCGGCAGTCAGGTTGAAGATTTGCCAAAAAAAAAGCAAAACGAAAGAAATGAAAAAAAATTGAATTTTTAAACGAAAAAATATTTTCTGAATTTTTTAAGAGTATCTCTCTAGAGAAAGCAGCATGTGTGGACACAATTTATTATCCATACAGAGGGAAATTTACGCTATGAATTTTCATAGAAAAAAAATATATTTAAAAAAGAATTTTCAAACGTAACTATCACATATAAAATACATATTTAAATGTAATTGTTATTGTTTTATTAGGTACTATAATCATAATAATCACTATTATCAACACCATTATAATGGTGTCCTTTATTTTTTGAAATTAAAAAGATGCAATGAAATCGAAGTTAAATGTTGCTTGAAAATGTAAATTATATAGTGAATGTAATATATACTTAATCAAACTGACGACTGGATTTCGTATTGGAGACGCATTATAATATCTGGTAAATAAATTGGTACAAAAGTATATATATATATATGTATTTATTTAAGTTGTGTTAGTGTAAGTTTTGACTTCTTTATACATATTAAGCTAAGAATTGAATTAAAATCATTTAAAAGTGAGGAATTATTTGCTTTCTTTGATACATTATATAATAACCAACTCATACATTAATCTCCAACTCAATGTTACCAAATGTGCTTCAATCAGTTTTACACGCCGCTTAAGTCCAATCTCTTATGTATATTCTTTTAATAATCAAATCATTTCAAAAGTCACTTCAATTAAAGATTTAGGGGTACTCTTTGATAGTAAACTTTCATTTCAACTTCATTATTCTGATATATTAAATAAAGCCAATTCTATGCTCGGTTTTATTAAACGTTGGGCAAGGGAATTTGAAGACCCTTATGTATTGAAATCTCTTTATACCTGCCGGGTTAGACCTAATTTAGAATATGCCAGTCAAGTTTGGTGTCCATTTTATGGTGTCCATATAAATAGAATTGAATCGGTTCAGAAAAAATTTCTCAGGTATGCTTTACGTTTTCTTCCTTGGGAGGACCCTTTTAGATTACCTCCTTACGAACATAGAATAAATTTAATACATCTCAATACACTTGAAATGCGCCGTAAAGTTGCAGATATTGTATTTCTAATTGAATTAATTAAAGGCAACATTTCTTCTTCTCAACTACTCGCTAAACTCAATTTTTCTTCGCATTCTAGATTAAGATCTGCTAATTTGTTTAATTTACAGTTTCACCGAACTAACTATGGTAAATATGAACCAATTAATAGAATGATGTCTCTCTGTAATATATATAAATCCCATATTAACTTTTCCCAAACTAAACAATCATTAAAAAATAACTTGTATTTGTGTTCTTGAAATTTTTGGACCTACATTCTTTGACCTTTGTCTTCTTAATTGAAGCTTTTTTGTTTTTTTTTTAAATATAATTAGTATAATTTTTAACTTTTTTACACACTTTTTTTTTTCTTAAAAAATTTTTTTTATGTAAAATTAATTATTAAATTATTAATTTCTATAATCTTTACTTTCTTTTTTGTTTTTTTTAATGTTTAATTTTAGTTTATTAATTTAATGTAAATTTTGTAACTTGCTTGAATTAAGCTCGGAATAAATAAATAAATAAATAACCTAAATAATATTATTTAGAAAAACTAGACTACGGGGCAGCATATGATAAGCTTTCGAAAAAAATTAGGTAATCTCAAGGACCATTGGTTTTTATAAGCGATGACAGCTTTTGCATAAAAACGAATTTGGGAAATTTCAAAATACTAGCTCTTTTGTTGTTGGAGGTATCGTGCGGACGGACGAACATCTTTCATAGCTAGATTGATATACCTTTCGATTCTGATCCGATCCATACGTTTGAGTCTGTATTTACCCACCCTCCTTCTCTGCTTCACCAACGTAATGGCAAATTTAGTATACCCTTTTGATCTATAGTCGGACATAAAAATTTGTTATTAATAAACTTTTTATATTGCTTTGATAAAAATTATTACGTATTTAATAGTTAAAAACATGTTTGAAAAAAGTTTCCCATACTGATTTTCTTGTAAGAGCGATTAGTTGGACATAGCATATGTGGTGGACATAGCATATTTTTCTACATTTATTTTTAATTACCTTTCTTTCGGTTTACGAGTTAATTGTACGACTTTATCTATTCTATATGTTGGTTGAAACAGGAGGCGATGATCAATTTTAATGACCTCCACTTAAAATTAATACATCAGATAGTTACTAAACCTTCTTACATGCAGATTTGTTATACATTGTATTAATTTTGCATTTGATTTATTAGATATTTTTGTATCTGTGAGTCATATTATTCAATTAAGTTATTTGTTAATATTTTATTTTTAACTGAGATTGCTATTAATCACTTACAAATTATCTGGTGATGAATGGAATCAAATGTTGTGATTATATAAATAAACTTATCGTCTTAATTAGTTAAAATGTATGGAAGTGAAAAAGATAAAGTATGAATAAAGTATAGAATATAAATTAATTGAAATCGTTGCATATATTATTATAACAAAGTTATAAATTAAAAACATAACCTTAATACCATTTAAAATTCATTTACTTTTAAATGTTTACCTAAGAAGAACCATTCTTTTATAAAATTATTTCACTACTTTAAAGTAAAATTTAAATAAAAACTAATCGTTTTTAGTAAAAACTTGACATTTTTTTACAAAAATATTAAAATAAAAAATAATAAAGTAACAAAATACAAAACAACAAAAACAATATAACCTTAATAATTTAAATCAGTCTCATAATTACCATTATCGTTTGCTTGTCGTCTTACGGACTATAAACAGTATGCAAAAATCCCCACGGTGATTATCGTTTAAAAGTAAAATGTCAGCCGAATAAAAATAAAAAAAAAAAAAAATATAAAATATAAAAAAAATTCTTTTACAAAAATCAATTTATGATGGAATTATAGAGTACAACAGGACATTTTTATTTAAAGAGTCGATAAAAATATTGAATTAAATTAAAATGAATGGAATATGGCAAATAATACCTTCCGTATTTTTTTTCGAAAGTGTTCCACTAGGAATGGTTATGTTTTTCTATATTTTTTGTTTTTGTTTCTTTAACACCTCCATTTACAATTTTTAGCAGCTGTTGTTCTACATTTAATTTCATATACATAAAAAAAAAATATTATTTGATTGAAAACGTTAAGAATAAGGAAGTTGTAACATAAGTTACTGGATATTAAACAGGACATTTTAAAAGGAATTTTAGCATTTGACACTTAATTTATTTCAGTATTTTAATTAAATAATTTGACAGATAGTTTCAAATAACTAACGGACTTTCCATTACTGAAGAAGTCACTAATTACAGTTTCGTCAGTTCTCAACATTGTTCAGTTTAATACAACTATTCATCTAAAAATGTGTCATCAATTAGACAAATGTCACATCGCTTTTTTTCCAAATGCTAGAAAAATCTTTCAAAAGGCAACTGGAGTATAAAATTTCGGTAGTTTGAGATTCTAAGTCACTAAAAAGTGATTAGGAATCTTCTACTCCTACTCATTCTCTCCCGTAACCAAAATGATTTAATAAACATCCAATCTGATTACACAGTATAATGGTTGAAGTGTAACGATGACATATAAATGTCATTAAAGGATTAAGATATAGGTTGGCATTTTTTAAAATTTTTCTAAATCATAAGTATTGTGGAACGCATATCAGGTTTAACAGATGGATTTAGGGGGCTTAGGATCCTTAAATTATAACTTATGTTAATATTTAATTATCAGTAGCAGTGAAAATTATTTCGATTTCCTCACATGTCATAATTTATGACAGCTGACTTCCACAAGGAAGTCACTATATTTTCAAAGTTTGTAAATACTCATTATTCTAGGCCCATTGTAAATAAATATCTTTCCAATTTTTAATTCAATTTACTTTTGAAACCTTGATTTGACAGACGATTTCACAATACAAAGCAAATTTTATAATATCTGTCAAATTGTTTTTAAAAAGGTTAAATAAAGTGAAAAATTTCTATTGTGACCTTTTTTGTTTTATTTTCATTACTTAGGCACTTATATTTTGCAAAAACGAGATTTTTATGTCACAAATTATTTTCATTTACCTTCCTATATATACTAATATCAATCCCCCCATTGGGCGTTCGAATAAAATTATATACTTTTGGAAGAATATGCTGGATAAGATGTAAAAAGTAGTCTGTATATGTATTTTTAGAAATTTCTAGCTAATCATTAAGGTGCTTTTAAGGATTTACAAAGATTTTGTTATAAACATTGTACTTTGTACTATACCCATCATCATCATCATCATCACGTGTATTGGAATATTTTCAAAGTGTTAATACAAGAGACCCCTTCAATTTTAAAAAATTAAGGTATTGTATTTATAGATTTTATTTTCAAATAATTTTATTTTTTTTTTATTTTGGACCTCTTAATTTAATAAAATTTTATTCACTTTGGGCAATTGTTTTAAATTGCCTTCAAGGTATATTGTGAATAAATGTTGTGAATTAAAGTAATGTAATAGAGTTTAAGCCCTTTCTTATTAAGTTTTTTTATTTTTATTTTTTTCTTTCAAGTAAATAAATAAAATTAAAAATAAATGTTAATAATAATAAAAGTGAAAATATATAAAGAAAATATGCTGTGCTAATATTTAAAATTATAATTTAGAGGTGTTTCTTTTTTCAAAAAAAAATGTCAACAATTTGCTGGAGGTTGATAAATTAAGAATGCTTATTATACCCGTATGACTATATAGTCAAAGGGTATAATAAATTTGCCATTACGTTTGTGACGCAAAGAAGGAGGGGGGGTAGATATAGACTCAAGTGTATGGATCGGATCAGAATCGAAAAATAAATCGATTTAGCTATGTATGTCCGTCCGTCCGCACGATAACTCAAAAACTAAAGGAGCTAGAATCTTGAAATTTTCGCAAATTAGTTTTTTTGCAATAGCCGTCATCGCTATTTAAATCCAGCCATTTTGGTCCAAGGGTTCGGGTAGCTGCCATACAACTTCTTTTTTTATATGAGTATTTCTCTGTACCTATTACAGCTGCTTGTCTGAAATTTTGCCAAAAGTAATATAGTTTTATGGCCAAAGTTTCTGCAAAATTTGGTTGGTCTCCTGTAGTGGGTTCGTGTAGCTGCCATACAACTTCCTACTTTATATAAGCATTACTCTCCACCTAATGAAGCTGGGTGTCTGAAATTTTGCCAAAAATAGTTTAGTGTATTGGCCAATGTTACAGCAAAATTTGGTTGGTCTATTGCGGAGGGTTCGAGTAGCTGCCATACAACTCCTTCTTTTATATGAGTATTTCACTAAACTTAATAAAGTTTGTTTGAAATTTTGCCAAAAGTAATTAACCGGATGATATAATATATATGTTACGGTCATACGGGTATCCCAGAGTTGACACAGTCTACTCTACTACACTCTTCCTCGTTGTGTTATAAATTTTGTTTGCCAATATGGATAAGAATTAATTAAGGCTTTTTAAACATTTTAACGAAATTCCAATAAAATTATTCAATTCTAAAACATAGATTTTTCAAAGGGTTGAGGAGAAAATATTAAGTAATAATTAAATAAAAATTGATTAATATACTATTAATACTTTAACATTATCGTATGTCGTTATGTCGTGTAAGTGTCATTTTATTATTAACTTATTCAAGATATATTATTTATGTAGATGGAAGTAGGACTTAAATTTAAGAGCTTTTATTACTTTTCCAATCACCTAAAAGAAGTAAAACGTATTCACCAAGTAATTTAAAAATTTGACATTAATTTAAAAACGAGGAAGAGTGTGGTAGAGTAGACTGTGTCAACTCTGGGATACCCGTATGACCATTTTATAAACATTATATCATTTATAAACATTAATTACTTTTGACAAAATTTCAAATATAAAGCTTTATTAGGTGTAGTGTAATGCTCATATAAAAGAAGGAGTTGTATGGCAGCTACTCGAACCCTCTGCAGTAGACCAACAAAATTTTGCAGTAACTTTGGCCATTACACTAAACTATTTTTGGCAAAATTTCAGACACCTAACTTCAATAGGTATAGAGTAATGCTCATATAAAATAAGAAGTTGTATGGCAGCTACTCGAACCCTTTGCAGTAGACCAACCAAATTTTGCAGTAACTTTGGCCATTACACTAAACTATTTTTAGCAAAATTTCAGACACCCAGCATTAATAGGTATAGAGTAATGCTCATATAAAACAGGAAGTTGTATGGCAGCTACTTGAACTCACTGCAACAGACCAACCAAATTTTGCAAAAACTTTGGCCATAAAACTAAACTACTTTTGCCAAAATTTCAGAGACGTAGCTGTAATAGGTACAGAAAAATACTCATATAAAAAAAGAAGTTGTATGGCAGCCACCCGAACCCATGGACCAAAATGGCTGGATTTAAATAGCGATGACGGGTATTGAAAAAAAACAAATTTGCGAAAATTTCAAGATTCTAGCTCCTTTAGTTTTTGAGTTATCGTGCGGACGGACGGACGGACGGACAGACGGACGGACATACATAGCTAAATCGATTTATTTTTCGATTCTGATCCGATCCATACACTTGAGTCTACCCCTCCTCCTTCTCTGCGTCACAAACGTAATGGCAAATTTATTATACCCTTTGCCTATATAGTCATACGGGTATAATGACAACCACTGTCATTGGTTGTTATACTTATAAAGCCGTTAATTACTTGGATGTAGCTATTGTATACGATTAGGAATACACAAATGTTAATTTATGTGCGCCATCTGTTATTTTAAACAAGAGTTATAAATTGTGATATAAACTATTACCATATTATATACGATAGAAACAATTACGACTTATAAAATATTACGATATTTTATTTTTTAGACACGATTTGATCTACCAACGCAGATCTTCCACTTCAAAAGTACACTATTGGTCGAATTTGTTTATTTAAGTGAAATTAAAGTTATCAGTGGTAATACTTCTGGATTTATCAGTTGGCTGCAGTATATTACAACTGTATTATATTGTACATACCCAGTCCGAGTTATACAGACAATTTTTGATTGATTGATTTGGCTGATTTTAGCATTTAAAAACAAAATAAAAAAAAAAAATAATCTCTTGTGAGTTATTAGAATAAATCAAAATTTAATAAATTCGTAAAAAATTCTTCATACCAAATTCTATAAATCAAAATAATTCAAAAGATGCAATAGATTATTAGAATACTAGCTGTTGGCCCGTCACAGAATGACGGAAGGTCAATTGAAAGAAGAACTTTTTCTAATTAAGAACTATTTCTAATTTCATTATGTACATTATGTTAAAAGTATCTCAAATAAAAACCGTTACATTTTGTATAACGCATATTATGCTTCGATTTTAGTAATAGATGCACAGAAAATAAAGAAATGACTCATATAATTTCTTGAAGTATCTTAAAAACTTAGTTATATAAAATAAGTTAGTTAGTCTACTTTTTTTATGTTTCGTATTTTATAAAATGTTGGGGTCGCTAGTTCAAATCTCTTCTTGGTTTTTAATTTTAATTAATTTTTTTTTTATTTAAGTGCTTACGTGCTTAAATTAAATAAATTAGTAAAAGATTTTAAATTTTTTTATAAGTTTATTCTGTTTCAATAATGATCTATTTCTCCATCTATTAATGTTTTGTATATAAATTTTTAAAAAATGTTGCTTTACATTATATATTGTTTCCTTTGTTTAGATTCAAATCGAAATCCTTGTTTGTTGCTAACATTCTATAATGTACATCTTTAACTTAACATGCTCAATAATGTATATCTATAATTTATATGTACGTAAAATTGTATTAAATAAATGTTGAAATTTAAATTAAATTTTGCATTATCAAATTCAAATTATAAATTTTATTTGGAATTTTTTCAATATACCTAATTTACTTTAAAAACAATTTATTTTGTTTGGCTTCTATGGTGCATTGAGCTCAGGTATTGTATACCCGAAACCACTTGCCCAAAGTCCAAACTTAACACTATTTTCTTCCATTTTTAACTTTTTTTAAATTGTAAAATATTTAAAAGATTATGAAGGAAACATGAAGGGATGGGAGATAGATGAGGGAGAGTTAAGAGCTAGATTTTTTTTAATTTCTGGAAATTTCAGTTATTCCATGCAGATAGTGCAGATATGACATTCAGATAAAAGTGATTATTCTTTACTAAAAACCCAAACAATAAAAGCACAACACATTTCTCATTAAAGCCGTGTTATAACAACGACCAATATATCGGTTTTCTATCGATTGATTATATTTTAAACTCCGGGAAGAACCGAAACTGGGGATTTTGAAATTTATCGAAATTAAAATTTTTAAGTCGAAAAAAATTGCATTTAATTTAGTTATTTTTTAATAAAAATTCAATTCAACGTATAAAAATTAGAATTTCTTGTTTTTTTAATTTTCTACCCTCTTTAGTATTTTTCTATAAAAATAATAAAAAAAAAGTTTTATATATTTTTTCCTTTATATGAAAACTTAATTTAGATATTTAAAAAAAATTACTTAGGAAACAATTCATTAATAATACAAAAGTAAATTGGCTGGGTGGTTAAGACGGTGGTGACTAAATATTATATTTTAGGGTGTTAGGTTCAATTTCAATCCAGGGCAAAATTTTTAAAAATTTTTTTTTTTAATACAATTAAATTAAATTTTAAAAGAGATTCACGTCTCATATGTAAATATCGTATATTCAATATTAAATTTTAACAGAACAAAATTTAGTTTTTATACTTGCACCTGTTGTATGGACAGTCTTTCTCCCTAATACAATAATATACATATATATTTATTATAAATATTAAAAATGATTCGATTTCAAAACCAGTTTCAAATATTGGTTTAGCGGGATTTGGGGAAGGCACGACGGCAATCCCTACTAAAATATTTTATATATATTACTTGAAGAAAAAAAAAATAGGTAAACGGGATGGATTTAGAGTTAATTACAGAACTATTAACACCATATAATTATTATACACTTATTTAATTATAAATGTTAAAATATACAAAAATTTTATTTTTTTAAGTACCTGTGAAATCGAAAGAAAAGTTAGGGAAAATTTGAAATTGCTTTGGTTGCTTTGCTTGGTATATTTGCTTTTCAAAGCAAAGCAAGCAGAGCACCAAAGCGCATATTTGGCTTAAACTATTAATAATTCAGTATTTCACTAAAATTAATGAAGACTTAAAACAGAAATAATTCTGTAAATCATAGTCTCGATTTTAAATACAAAATGTTTTACTATTTATTTAAATTTTCCCAAAAATCTTCTGTGATTTTTAAAACTGGCATCAATTTTTTCATAAACTAAAAAATATTTTTTTTTGTTTATTTTTTTTATTAAAAATTAATAAAATATTTTTTGGCCTGCTTATAATAATTTATGATATTTTATTTTCTAAAATAAAACACATTCAACAAAACGTTAATATTTTATTTTTTAATAATTGAACACATCCAACAAAACGCATTTAATTGAATGCGTTTGTTACACCTCATTCTAGACAAATATATTAATAATAATATATTAATAATAATAATAATAATTCGTTTAAATAATTTTTATGTGTGTCACAAGGGTAGTGAAATTGGAGTACAAAATTTGTTTTTGTTATTTCATTTTAGGTCAAAAGTGTATTAGTCATCAAGTCTGATACTGTATTCAAGTTCTGCAGTTAAGGCGCAAAATATGAATTCAATTATATATATACAAAATATGAATTCAATTGGTCAAACCGTTTTTATTACAAACAATAAAAGAATTTTAAAAATTATTTTATTCCCACAGCTTGTTTATTTTACGTAAAATCATGTATACACAAAGATTAAGGTCAACAGTTTAATCATGAGGAACTAAAATTCCAAAACAAGGTTGTCGGAATGTTGGAACGCGTTAACGAGAATAAATTAACATCTACTTCAGTATTAGATGGGTATATTAAATCGTCATCGTAGATTTAAACGATAGCCCAGTGGTTAAAGTAACGACTTTTCATTCGAAAAGTCTCGGGTTCAATTTCTCGATGAATTTACAATGATGTCGTAATAGTTTATATCATATTATCAAATAAATTTCACTGATAAATCTGAAAAGGAATGGAAGATTCACTCACATTGAATGTTATAGGGGACTGTAATGTTATTTTTCATCATTTAAATAGTTTGCTCAGGGAACTGATATTTTATAAATAACCAATAGGTGAGGTGAAATATCCCTTGGTCTTTTCATTTTGGTTCCTCTCATTTTGGTATTTCACTTTTATTGAATCTAAAATATCGGACGATATTGCGTCGGGTATTATTTCACCCCAATAAAACTCTCTTTATGTTATTCATCCACTTTATCAATATCTTTATCATCACTCTATAACATTAAAGTATAATTTCTTTAATTTCGTATCATTTGTTCGAAATTTATTATCTATTTGCGGTATCTATAAAATCAATAATATTTAAATTTCTATTATTTATTTTAAAATATAAAAAAATAATTCCAAAAATTGTTTCCCAAACATTATTTAAAATACCATATATAGGAATTTAATCTTATTCGTCCTGTCAAATTTATTTGCAAAACAAATAAATTTTAAAAGTTTACACATTTTAATAATATAATATTTATTTAATTTAATTTCACTTGATGTCATCTTTAAATACCGGCAAAATAAAAAAGAAATAAATGATGAAAAAAACCAAGGGTTTTTAAAAAGCACATTTTCAAAATTATATAGGGTGTCTTACTGAATATTTTATCATCATATATAAAAATAAATGATAATATTATAATTTAATTATTTCATCAATTTAATAATTATGAATAATAGTGAAATCAATACTTAGAATATAATACCAATGCATTCAAAAAAACCTGTTAAAAAGTGCGAAATATAATGTTGGAGCTTCAATGTTAACGTTTAATTTTGGAAAAACATTTATAAGGTTCCCAAATTTTTGCTAAGCCAACTTATGATGATTCTCGAGGATCTGCCTACCCACCTCTTGTCCCCACCCTTCTATTTTTATAGGTTCTAGGAAATCAATTGTGAACTCCACCAATATTTTTGGAATTTTAGATAGAATTTTATTATCTAAGCAAAAATGTTTAAAACTAAATGACAGTTTTTTCCATATAAAGAACTTCTTTTAAATTTAACAAAAACCTTTAACATTTGTTGAAAAATAATGCCACAACTTTAAATTTTTTTTACTTCTAAAAAAAAATTTTAACAAGTATTCAAGTTACAGGTGTTTTTGAGCTCTACAGCTCCTATATAGGGGACGTGACAAAAAATTTTTTACTCTATTTCAAACTGTGTAAAAGTTTTTGTAAACAGACGGACGGGCGGACGGACAGAGTGAAACTATATAGGTACATTTTTACAAAATATTTTGAAAATTTGCTAAAAACGATGATAAGAATTTTAGATATAAGGAAAATAAATACCTGCATGCAAAATTTTCCACATTTTCTTTTAATGTATAAACACATGTCATATTGGAAAATTGTTTTACATATTTTTTTTTATATATTAAATATATATTCTTTCAAATAATTCACAATCAATCATTTTTACCTCAATTATAAAGAATTTCTAAATTTAAATTTAAATGTTGTATATTGGAACACTTTTCTCATGTAAAATACATCTCAGTGATGTGCAGGGGAATGGAAGGGTGAAGTTTTTTTTTTTTAAATTCTTTTACCCTTATAATAATTTTTTGCAATGGTATAATATTTGTTTGTATATCTGTAAATATATATGTATTGTATGTATATATGTACCTATACCTATATATTTTGCAAATAATCAAATCAAATCAGGATGTTTATAGAAAATATTTAAAAAAGAAATTTAATACCTTCATAACAAATAAATAAAGAAAAAAAAAACAAAAACTAGAGTATAATGTAAATAACATTTATAAAATAAAAATAACGGTATAAAAGCAAAAGTAAACAAGGGAAAAACCGTTTTTTTTTTTTTAAAAGATTTTATATTAAGTAACTTCCTATTAATATTGTTGAATATAAAAAAATGAGCAATGGAAATTAGCAAGGGTTTTGTGAAAGACCATTTCTAAAATTAAGGAAAATAGAACAATCCTTGGATAAATTCAGAATATACTTTAAAATAAATTTATAATATTTCTTTAAAATTTCTTTTGTAATTTTATTGTATAAATAAAAATCTTTAAATCACCAATAGCCATTTTCTTAAACTGAATCGTTTTAAAGACTGCTAATACATAAATTTGAGGCCTTATTTTCAAATTTCATGACTGAGTGTTGACCCAGTTTTGTAACAGCTCTAAAAAGGGGGGTGATACACAAAAATATTTTTTAAATGAACCATATTTATGTTCAAAAAAACTAACTCTAACTTTAAGCAAAATTCAAATTTTCTAAATTTAAACATTTGGTCAAATACAAGAGGTCAAAAGGTTGGCAAAAATTTCATTTCGAATAACGGTAAATTAAAATACCGCATAGCGAAACTATATATTTATTTTACGTATAATAATAAAACTTATAGAAGCAAATGTTGTTCGAATTTCCATATCAAAGACATACCTAATACATCTTGTGTCATAATAATTTAAATGTAAGCCTTTTTCAGATTTTAAGGAGCTAAACCGTTCCAGTTCCAGTAAAAAGTGATTTTTTTAATGAAAACACCTATACTTATATGTTGTTAAAAATAATTTGCTTTATTTCAAATAGTATAAAATTTTTGGAAACACTCAAACAAGTGGACAGAGAGACAGACGGAATTAAATAATAAAGATATTTGAACATGTGTTAAAAATATATGCAAGAATTGCTACTGTGTAATAACATTTAAAAAGACATGCAACAAGCTTCTTAGGTTTTTCTTTATTTTTTTTTTGTATAAATAAAGTTTACAAATCCTGTGATATTTAAATGTGGTACATTAGAAATCATTATTTTGCATTTTGAACAACGAAATTAAAGGGTTTCTAACGAAAGCCTGTGTTTTCATTTGCCTCGCTTAACAAATTATTGAAACGCCGATTTTGTAACCATACCATATATAAATATTGTGTAAGAGGCGTATAACCCTGCTTTTGAATCCAACTCTAAAATTTCTCCTAATTATCCATAAAATTATGAAAAAATTTATCCAGGCAATGTTTATCATATATGTGAGTAGTGCATTTTATTATCAAATTTAATTTGGTCTTAGCTTATTATAATGAAATTCAAATAATTTTGCAAAATTCTCTATAATTCTGCAAAATACAGGCAAATGAAATGCAGGCAAATGAAATTCAGTCAAATGAGCAGGAAATACAAACAAATGAAATAAAGGCATATGACACGCTCCCGAAATTTAATAAAACTATTCTTTTATCAATACAAGCTTGTATCTAAATATTCTATTACAAGTTCAAAGGCATAGCATAGCTAGACCGGATAAACTTTTATTATAAGTATATAAATAATCATAAATCAAATTTAATTGAAGACTTTTAAGTTGCTCCTTCATAGATCTAAAATTTTCAATAAACACATCAATTTGTACAATTAGTTTGTATTTTCAGGGGCCTCGATGGTTAGCGGCTAGGCATTTAGATTATTATTAGGGTTTCTAAAAAAAATATTTCAAACAATTGGTCACCTTATAATCAATATCATATCATATAAATAAGACACTTTCCTTTTCTATAATATTTTTTTTTAACTTTTTACTCTTTCCAGTTACCCACCCACATCTCATCAAAATTTTAACTCTTGTTCCACCTTGTCGGAAAACCATTATTACTATTTTTATTATAATTTTTCTTTACCTTGCTTTTATATATGTATATATAGATTTTGGTACAGGGAGCATCCTGTAAAACATCAAATTTGTTTGCAATAAATTTTCTCATCATATCAAAATACCGTTATTTTAATATTGTAAATAACAGTTAAACAAGTAAAAATTTAAGAAGGGAAAAAAAAATAAAAATTTTTTTCCATCAATTGAAAGAAAACATTTTTGATATAGTCTCCCATATCAAGTTGCTTATTTTACTCCCCAGAATCGTTTCTTCTCTTAGAATGATTTTCACGGGGTATTAAGAAGTTTGTTTTGTATGGAATAGAATAGAACACTCTTCGGAATTTAAATAAAAAATAAAACATACAACAAATTTGTTGAATGGAAATTTTGTTTATGATTTTGATTTTTTTTTTTTTTATTTTTAAATATCACGGTGGCTTAATTTTTATTTATATGTGATTTTAACATAAATATTATTTGGAGATACGAAGGTTGAGTTAAAAGTTTTTATTTGTAAACTATTCCTTATATTCGGCTTTATTTTGGCAGTTTTTTGTAAATCGATTTTCAATTCTCTATATAACAGTTATATGGTTAGTACCATAAAATATTTGGGAGATGCTTAATTTGCAAGTCACAAAGTTATCGACGGACTGAAAAAATAAAAAAATCGTCTGATAAAGTTATGACACTGTTCATTGTTGGAGTTTAGATAGAGCTCAGAATTCGAATAGTAAGAAGTGCGGCTTATTTAATGACTTAATACACCACGTTCCACTACATCACGAATGTCGAAAAGGTGAGTGAAACTTGACTTTTGTATGGGAGTAACACTTGTGGAACATAATACTACATATGAAAGTTATGTTAGGGAGCAACAAATGCTTAAGAATAGTATGACGCCAATTTTACCAAAAATGAATATTGTCAAAGGCGCCTCAGTCATAAAACTATAATTCTCAAGATAAACGAAACATGAGAGGTTTCAAAACCAAGTTTAAAGACTGGCTCTTGATATATTTAGCCCAAGGAAATAAAATAGAAGACAAAAGAATTTCAATTCCATTACAAATAACTATGGTTCTAGTTTTTAAATTAAAAAATTTCCTATAGAAATTTATAAATTAAAATAACTTAACATAAATACAGGGTGGCGCAAAATGACTGATTTTGTTAGAATGTTTAATAACTTTTAAAAATTTTTTATTTTTATTTCAGAATTTTGTGAAGAAAACTTGGGGAATTGGAAATGGAACAGTATATAACAGAACAGCGATAAAAAATTACGAAATGTTAAAATATATTCCCCATTAATGTAATGTATAGCAAAAAAATAATAATAATAATTAACCATTAAATAAAAAAGTTATTAAACATTTAAACCATATCGGTCGTTTTGCGCCACCCTGCACTAAAGTTGTTTATAACTTATTTTAAAATGAAAATATAATCTCATCAAAGATCAGTAGAATCTAAGTTAGTTAAAAAAATCAGGGAAATGTCAATAAAAGTGTTGGAATCAGACCATATATTATTAATATGATGCCAATATTAGTATCAAATATCAATATTACTCAAGGCATGTGAAGGAAAGCACTATCATATTCAATTATGACGTAGTCCTATTCAAAGATTAAGTCTTCTGTGAAATTTTAATTTTCCACTAATACGACATAACCATAATTTTTGGACAAAATGGCATAAATAACAGTATCAGGTTTTGGTACGCCCTAGTTGATGACATTGTTGACCAAAGTTTATAATACATATAATTCATAAAAAACACATGTATGAATAACATCAGGGTACGGTGTCATTCAATCTCAATTCCTACGTTCGGAATATAGATATAATTATACTTTTGGTCCTATTCTCGTGTCCTTTTCTGAATTATTCCTTTTATTTTTTTTTTTTTTTAAATTCGTTTGTTTGTATTTTTTTTTTTAAAATAAAAAACTTGTATATTAAAAAAAAAACAAAAAAATAACATAAACTTCACGTAAAAAGGATTTTATATGCCAAATTGACGTATTTATGTTAAAAGAAGACACATACAAATTGCGCGTGTATTTTTATTATTCTATGTGTCTATTTTACATTATTACTCTAATTTTCCAAACAATATTTTTTTTTTTTTTGTTTTTTTTTATTCTGTACAAGATTTGTTGGAAAAAGTCGGAAAATTTATTTTGAAAAAAAAAAAAACAAACAACAAAAAAATTAGAACGCCATATGATTTTTTTTTGTTGTTGTTTTTTTTTTTTTTTTAATATTATTATCACAGACAAGAAGTTATATCCATGATATCCATGTTAAATAATAGCGACTTAAATAATGAATGAATGAATGAATGAAAAAAAAAAGTTTACCTAACCAATTTATGTGAAATAAATTCATTTTAAATTTGAAATTATGTTTTAGTAATTTAAAAAAAAAAAAAAAACAAATAAATTTATAATAATAACATTTATATTATAAGAAGAATATCATTATTATTACTTTATATTTTATTTATTATGATTATTGATCAAATAAAACTAATGATTTCTTTTTTTTTATTTTAGAATTTATATAAACTTGTAAGATAGTCAATACTTCTAATCAAACTTATTGTTCATTCATTCAACTTTCTTGGGGTTGAAATTTAAACTTAATTTAGTCTTAGCTATTTAACACTTTTGTCTAAATCATTTCGGATCATGTAAAAATCACAACTCACCTCACCTTATTTATTTAATCCCTAACCATATAACAATGCAGAAGGGAAGTAATAACTGCTTTTCCTTGTCTGGTGTGGTAGGTTACTTCATCTTATAAAAATGCCATTTCGGTCACTGATATTATTTCTAAATATTTTCGTGTACTTACCTCCGTTAACTAAACTTGATACCGTTACCTGTCTCTAATATAATATATTCGGTATATACGATATACGATATCTAAGAAATGAAACAAGTTCAACATTGGATTGAGGAACATGCTGGCTTCATGAACATGTTCCCATCTTGCATTCTCTTGATCCTATATCATTTATTAGAGCTCATAAAGATATTTAATCAATGTAATTCTGAAAATCGAAAGATTGTATTTTCCAATTGATTGTTGGAATTACATTAGATGAAGTTTTACATATAAACTATATTAAACTCTAATCAATTAAAAGCAAATAAAAGCTAGTCAAAAGGTAAGATGATTATGGTATTTATTTATTTAAATTAATATTACAAATCATAAAAGATATTTTTGAGTGGGTATTATAATTGTAAAACATCGCTTACTGAGACTAATATAGGTTTAGATACTATTATTAGATTATACCAATTTTACTGTTAATAATATTTAATTACTATAAACTAGGTTTCAATGGGGAATTATAAAAAAAAATACATTTTTTCAATAATATTTCTCTAAATGTAGTGTGGGAATAGAACCCCTTTGTTTATACACCAGTTACTTAACCAATATGTTAACGTGTTTTTTTTTAAGTATTTATTCATTTATTACATAATAATTAATATAATAATCACATTTAAAACTCTTATAACCTTTGTAGAACTTAAGCCCGCTTTTTCTTAACTTAATTTCTGAGTCACTGAGATCTAAATACAATCAAATACTTTTAAATTTATGTTTCATTGCATTTGCATACTTTAAGGGGCTCTTTTTAAAATTTCTATATAATACAATAAAAAAATATTTCAGAAAATAAAACTGTTATTTAAAATAACGGTAAAAATATTTGTTTCATTGATTTCTATAAATAAAATTATGATAAAATACAAAGTTTTTTTTTTTTTTAATTTTTTTTTTTGCAAAGTAACTAAGCTTGCTATTAGAGATTTTTTTATAGAAGGGCACATTCTTATAATAACAATGTAATAAAGAAGTAATAATGCCAAAATAATTGTCGTAAATTCAATAAATGTCGAATCAAAAAACCAACATACACACATACATATGTATGAATGTTTAAATAGAAAAATGACAAAATTTTGTGATACTGTAAAAATAATAAAATGACTTTTTTGGAATTTTATTTAGGTAAGGTTCAGAAATTTATTACATTTTTTTTTTTTTTAAATATGTGCTTGAAAAATTAAATTTGCCAAAAAAAAAAAAAAAAAATTTTAAAATTATGACTGGTATAAACTAAAAAAAAAAAAAACAGAATATAAAAAGAGACAAAGAAATGTTTCTTGCTGCTTTTGTTTCATAATAAAAGCACAAAATATTTTTTTTTAAAATCAGAATCAGAGAAAGTCGAGAGAATATTATAAATTGCAGGCCTATAACAGTTTTTTTTTTCCTATTAAATTTATGATCAAAATCAGGCCAAATTCATTTTTTATTTTTATTTTGTAAATGTAAAATTGTAATAAAAAATAAAATGCAATAAATATAAATAATTTAAAAAAAAAAAAATTTTAAATAAAAATTTGTTTTACATACCTTTAATGAATACCAAAATCAAAATTACTTAGTTTTTTGTATAAAATATTTATATATAAATATAATTTAAATATATAAATACATGTTCTATAAATTTCTAGTGAAGAATAGAGTTTGAAAAATATTTAAAAAGTAATTTAAAAAATCAATAAAAGAATTAAGTTAATGTAGTCATACATGTAGTCATAAAAGGTCAATTCGAAATTTAAGCAAAGTCAAATCTTTTGTCAAATTCTATGACCCTACAACAACCCTGCCTTTAAGTTGTGTACGAATAATAATCAGAAGTCTGTATTCATTTGGCTGTATTTCATTTGGCTTTCAACCCTACCTTAGTTGTGTACGAATAATAATCATAAGTCTGTATTTCATTTGGTTGTCACACATGTCATTTGATCGTATTTTATTTGTCTGTATTATCATTTTGTTTTATTTGACTGTGTCTAGATATGTCAAAATTTTTAAATCCAACTCTAAAACCCCGTTGGATTTAGTATATTGCGTATAAATATTCGCGTAAGGATGGAATAGTTGCCATCTGGAATAGGTGTCAAATGATGTTATTAACTCAGTTAAATGATAATGCAGACAATATGTCAAAAATGCTGTCAAATAACTCTTTAGTTATATGTACTTTTTTTAGGATATGATTATGAATTAATCCCATCTGGAAATGAAAGAAAGTATGCGGAATCCCATTCCCTAGTGAGAAAGGTATTAATTTAATACTTATTGTTAATATCCGTGAAATAATATGAATGATTAGACCAATGTTTCAGTAAAGTAATATTTAAAAAAAAGAGCCCTAAAATGTAATTTTGAATTAAAAATAGAAAGTAAACTATTCATTAACAATTAAGAATGAAAAATAGAAAGTAAATTTCATTATTATACGCGGCTCATCTGAGTACTGATGAACTTTAACAAACTGAAACCACCACTTTTCTAATAAATGCATTTTAAATTTATTTTCAGTATTTTATTTGACACTTTTTGATTTGACATTTTATGTGACACTTCTTAAGTATTTATTTGACAAATCATTTTGCTAGGTATAGGGAAGTATAGGGAAGTTTCTTAATAATTAAATTATATTAGAAAAAGTTTCCTAATAAAATAATTTACAAAAGAAAACTAAATTTTATATAAATTATATTAAAAAAAAACAAATCTTTAACAATTTTAATAACTTAATACTGCATTTTTATAAAGAGGTATCTCTTGAACACTTTTTAAGTATTACAGTTAAAAAAACTTTAAATTACTTGTATAAATTTTCATAATAACGGTATGATGAAATAATACGAGTACTACAACGGTGTTTATAAAAACTTAAAAAATGGAAAAAAAAATTGCAATAAATATTTTTTTTTTATAGTCATTTAATTTTTTGTTTATAACTTATTTTAGAAAAAAAAAGTATAGTAATAAACATAATGACTCTTGTTAAAAGTCTCCATTCGCACCATTAACATTTGAGCAAAAAAAAAAAATGCATTTTCAGTTTTATATTTTCTTTTCTTTATGCAAATTAAATAAAATTTACAGTATATAAATAAATTTTACCCTTTGCTAATTTCTTGAAGGGCAATTTGGATTTTAATGAATTGAACGTTTACACTTAGCAGTAGTTATTCTCATGATTTTTTAATTGATCATATACTAAAGAAGAGTTTTTGATTAGGGTGCGATCTTCAAATGCAATTTTAGGTTTCCTCCAAACCTTTATGTTAATGTTCGATTCTTAGAATTACTTCGCAGGGAAATAGTTTTTGATGTGTATGATTCTAACACTATGAGAGAGTTTCAGTTCTTTGGAGCTTTTTAAATTTTTTTTTTGAAGATTGTATTTGACATTTTGACAGGATTGACATTTTGTGAGGCCCTTAAACTAACACTGTGAGGGTGTTTCAGTTTTATGGAGCCTTTTGAAGACTATGAGGGAGTTAAGATTTAATGGAATCCTCGCACTATGAAAGGGTATGGGTTTTATGGCACCTCTTGAATGGAATGAAGACTATACCAACTCCTGAACAACAGTTGAAGAACAAATGCTATGTTTTATAAATGACTTATAAAATCTTGATATTAATGACTCTCTTGATTAAAATAAAAGGACGCTTAGATATAATGTACATGTCAAAAGTTAAATCTTTCAAAATAGCTTGGAAAGCTATACCATACATATTGAAAAATTTTTGATTTATTTTAATAAATCACAGATGAAATTTCGGAAAATTTCAATTAAAGTATAAACTACAACGTCTATTCATGAGTCTAGTAGTTTGGAAAGACGAAACCTTTATTACTTTATTATAATAATCAGACCTTCTCAAAATTATTCTGATTTTGAAATTTAAAGTAGAATTTTTATAGAGTTATGGTTCTAAAGTAATGGTGATTTTCTTTGAAGATTATGCCATACATGATTTGCTATAAGCTATGATTAGCAACATCTTAATTTGTTTAAAGACATAACCTAACATATTTTTCAACTAGATTTCCCATTTAAATAGAAAATTAAAAAAAATATTTATTTCTATTTTTTTCTTATACACAAAAAAATAAAAATAACAGTTATAGAGAAAGTGTTTTTACTTAACGTATATAGAACATATAATAACGGTTAATGCTGATAAAAGTTTCACGTAGAGTATGATGCAGAATCGTATATATTTTCCATTTCACATTTATTGTTTATGCTCAAGCAACAATAACAAGAGCCAGAATATAGTAACTGTTCCGAATGTTTTTTTTAAGTATTTAATATTCTTTCATACCTCTTTTACAGATATACCCTTCGACCTTTCAACCAACCAGGCCCCTCAATTTAATTCAATAATAAAAGAAAAGAAATTTATTTAATAAATTTTTCTTTACTACATACATATATACGTAAAGAAATATACCTGTAAACGATATGAACACCTCCGATTTCAATAATATGTTGCATAATAACGGTATAGTTAGTTTGGTTAAGAATCGACCTATTTTATTAATGTTGCCATAAAATCATTGATAATGAACAAAAATTTTAACGGTTTATTTATGTTTTTACTACAATAAATATCATCCAGTATACAGTACAGTTACAATTTTAAAACATTTTATTGCAGAAACCATGCTACACACTCGAGCACATTAACCGTTATTCAAAATATTTTTTTTTATTTTTAAATAAAACAAATATAAAAAAAAACCAATAAATAAATTTATGACATTTACCGTTAAAAGTACTTATTACCGTTAATGATGCGAAAAATATTGTCTGGTTTTTTAAGGTATTGTATATATATAAAGCATATATATAATTTTGAGGTGTTTTGTAGTACTTTAGATTCTCATTCTATTATAATTTAACTAATTTAATATTAAAAAAAAAAAAATTTCCAGACCAGATCTGATGCAAGTGTTAAATTAGTGGAAAAATTAAAAAAAAATAAATAAAAAAAAAATCAAAAGTTATAATGAGAAGGAAAATTGTAATGGTAGAACTGGTGGATAACGTATCGATAGATGGGGGTTTTATATTTGTTCAATAAACAAATTATATATACAAATATACCTTTTGGATATTTTCATATTGTAAAAAGCTAATAAATTAAAATAATACAATTTTATATATTCAAGGCCTGATATATACAAATTATTATAATAGTATATATATATTTAAATATGCAAACAATGTTATGTTCTTGCACATTCAGTTTTTATACCCGTGCATACATATATGACATCGGGTATATTAGATTTGCTCCTCCGTTTGTAACGCATCGATCTAGACGAGCTAGATATAGTGTCAAGGGTACGTATCGGCTCAGAATCGAAAAATTAGTCGATCTAGCTATGTGTGTCTGTCCGTCCGTCCGTCCGTCCGTCCGTCCGTCCGTCCGTCCGTCCGTCCGTGTGTCAGCACGATAACTCAAAAACTAAAAGGGCTAGAGTCTTGAAATTCACACAAAGGGATTTTTAGACAATTTCTAGGTTCCCTATTGTTTTTGGTTAAAATCGGACTAAGTCTTCGGGGAGCTGCCATACAACTTTTTTGCACCAATATGAATTTCTTCAAAAGTAATCATACTACGAGAATGAAAATTACACACGGTTAGTTTTATAATGACTCCGGCACTTATATGAAGTTTCAAAATGTTAGGGCCCCATTTTCGGGGGGCTGCCATACAACTTCTTTGCACCAATATGAATTTCTTCAAAACTAATTATACTATGAGGCTGAAAATTACACACGGTTAGTTATATAATGAATCGAGCACTTATATGAAGTTTCAAAATGTTAGGGCCCCATTTTCGGGGAGCTGCCATACAACTTTTTTGCACCAATATGAATTTCTTCAAAACTATTTATACTACGGGGATGAAAATTACACACGGTTAATTATATAATGACTCCGGCACTTATATGAAGTTTCAAAATGTTAGGGCCCCATTTTCGGGGGGCTGCCATAAAACTTCTTTGCGCCAATATGAATTTCTTCAAAACTAATTATACTACGAGGCAGAAAATTACACACGGTTAGTTATATAATGAATCGAGCACTTATATGAAGTTTCAAAATTTTAGGGCCCCATTTTCGGGGGCTGCCATACAAAGTTTTCGATTCAATAACTTTGAATCTAATGAAGCTACAAGGTTAAAATTAAAATTGGGCAGATAAATTAATAGGGCAAGTTACTTGGCAAAGTTGGACATCACTCGGACCTTCGGACTTTTAGGGTGGGCCAATTTTTTTTTTTTTGTTTTTTTTTTTTTTTATTTTTTTTTTTTTTTTTTTAAGCTAAAGTTATGGGACAATGAATGAAAATTTTGTTTATTTTTTTTGTGATTATTTTTTTTTTGTTAATTTTTTTTTTTTTTTTTTTAAGCTAAAGTTATGGGACAATGAATGAAAATTTTGTTTTTTGTTTTGTGATTTTTTTTTTTTTTTTGTTAATTTTTTTTTTTTTTTACGTCAAAATTATGGGGTAATGAGTTAAATGTATAAGGGAAGTAAATTACGGTTTATTTTATACACCATAGTGGGTATGCACGGGTATCTAAAAGTTGACAAGGGCAACTATAATCTTCCTCGTTTTTTTACAAAATTTAAAATCATTACACAAATAAATTCGACCTTTAATGTTATTCAACGTTAATTTTGCAATACTAACGGTTTTTTTATTTTCTTTTTGTGTAGAGATAAATACATATATGGTATGAAATTACAGTTATTTGGTATATTTATTATATATAAATTTTATTTTATGATTTTAAATTTTAACAAAACATATTGTAATTATACAATAATATAATATGTTATCATAGTTAATATGAAATTAGTCAATATCAGGAAGTTGATTTTGGAAGGCGCTTTTTGACGCTTAACAACATAGCACTAAAGTAGATGCCTTTAAACATTTTTTTTCTTTATGTATTTGTCGGGGAGATTTTTAACAGTTATAATAACTACTAATAGCTATCTAGATTTGAATCCGCCTAAAAATTTTAGGCCTATTTATTTTATACAAGTTTTTAAGTAGCGCAAGTTTGGAATGAAGCGCTAATAAAAAAGCTTGGAGTAGGCAAAAATTTTTAGCTTATGGATAGAATGTTTTCTTTCAAACCGTTCATTACAAGTTGTATTAAAAACGGCTGTTCTTAAAGGCGCTGTTTTTCTCCAACTTTATTTCAAATATTTATCAATTACATTATGACATTACGTGGGTGCTTATCCCATTTGGCTAAGAAAGGGGCGGTTTTCATTTTAAACTACCAGATATAGTTTTCAGCTGGCTTCTGAAGATTAAAACCAAAAGAAAAGTAAAATCATCTGTGTCAGTCTTACAACTTAAGATTTGCTTTCGGTTCAATTTTGCTTAAATTTGATATTTATCTGGATCAGATCTTCCCCTTTGCAAGCCATCCAAGCTTATTTTGCGAAGTCAAAACTTGTTCTATATTTCAAGAATAGAATCATTAAACGGTTATTATCTTATTAAAATTTTATTTCATGTAAGTTTCAATTAGTCACTTTTGATTTTTACTACCAATAATCCGGTCTGCCAGATAGACAAATTTTAATTTATTTTTAAAAATTAGAAGATTATTAAGGGAATTAATGGAGGGTGAACATAAAAATCAGTTAATGGTTTTTTCACCTACAGTCATAATAATAGTTAATGGTTATTGCAAACAAATATACACTGAAAACAGGTGTTATTAATAAATTTTCCAAATTTAATGACGTTATTAATTACAAAAAGTTGTCCTTTCCTTTAAAATCTGTATGTAAATGTATATATTTATTTATATATGTATATATATATAAATATTAATACATTGTTAAAGCAATAAAGGATATTAATAAAATTTAAAAGGAAAATGGAGAATATTATCCCAATATTTTTCATTATTTTATTTATTTACTTATTAATGTAAATCGATTTTATCCTATCCAAATCCGATCTGTTATTAAAAATTAACGTGTTTTTTTTGTTTATTTAATGTTACGATAGCTGTATATTGGGCTGAACTTATCTTAATGGTATTTAATGTAATAATAAATTGAAATTTTTGGGTCCATGTTTTATTTTATATTGTATTAATCCACTTAAATAAAAGTATACAATTGTTATGTAATAAAAGTAATTTTAATTGGATTTTAAAGGTACAAGGTAAAGATAAGATTAAATGCTGGTGTTTTACAATTTTTTTTTATGCAATTGGAAAAGATGGAAAATTCTGCAAGATAATAAAATTATATGGTTATCCATAAGATTTTATTGGTAGGGAAACTGGGAAGCATCGAAAACTAGTGGTTAAAACTGCACAGAGCTCCTTTGGGTTTCTTTTTCCCTATTTGTTGCTAGGATTGGACCTTTAGTAAAAGCGTACATTTTGTTTTAGAAATTTTGCAAATATAATAGATTCCGGGTTTTGGGTTTAGGAAACTTAAAATTACGGAGATCTTATAAGAATGGATAAATTTAAATGTTGGATATTTAAAAGATGCTAATGTCCTTCTTGAATTAAACTTCTTACTCGTACATCTGTGTATGTATTACGAATTTTAGCGAATTAATTTTTCTTTTTTTAATGAGGGTCATGAATGGCATAGAAAGCCAATCATTGAAATTGTTTGTAGTTCCTTTGGGGAGTGTGTGACTTCAATACACTAATACCACATCCTTTAAAAACCAAACTTTTAGGCTGGAGGCTCTGATACAAATATTGTGGTTTGAAGGATGAGAATTTAGAAAGGAATTAAGAATTGGGATTGGGATATTGGATCTGTAGGATAAAATTTATTATAAATTAAGGAGGAAGATGTTAATATTCTTTTTAAAATTATTTAAGTCGTATACATACAAACTACCAATTTGAATAGAATATGGTTACTTGAGTGTGCTGCACACGTAACAAACGAGTTTCTATAAACTCAGTTGCGGCAACTAGGTTGATCTTAACTGTGTAGAGATGAGCATCTATTGTACCTTTTGTTTTACGTTTTTTTATTTTGTTTCTCTAATAGACTTTTTACTTAAATTCTAGACATCTACTACTCTGAACTTTATGTATATTTCCCTGCAACATATTTGTAGAGGTCGAATAATGACCAAACTTTATGACCATGACTCAGTAGAGTGAGCATTGAAATGGAACCGAGATTTATTTCTGTCACGAATTGCTTTGATTTAAATTTTATTGGATGTCCCAGCATCGTTTGAGGAACTCTAGATTAATTGTATGACTATAGGTCAAAGGGCATAATAAATTGTATGGATCGAGTTCTACAAAAATTTGTAGAACTAAATTAAGCCAAGACAAATTTAAACAATTTAATTATATAATTTTAAGGAATAAATCCCTGCTATTTGACTATGCTTGCCTGGTATAAAATAAAATTTTAAAATTCAATAAGACTGAAATGTATGGATCGGATCAGAATCGATAAAAAAATCGATTTAGCTATGTATGCCCGTCCGTCCTAGAACCTTAAAATTTTCGCAAAATCGTTTTTTTGCAATATCCGTCATCGCTATTTAAATCCAGCCATTTTGGTCCATAGGCTTGGGAAGTTGCCAAACATTTTCTTTTTTTATATGAGCATTACTCTATACCTGGGTGTCTAAAATTTTGCCAAATTTAGTTAAAATTTTGCCGAACGGGTATCCCAGATGTGACACAGTCTACTCTACTACACTCTTCCTCGTTTTTGCTACTGTTATTAGATTATTTGGTAAAACGAGGCCTAGAAGAATCATTATTTTCTTTTTGACTTTTTATAATTAAGGTCTCCGAAAAAACTTGTTTACAAATTTAGGAAAATTTTAGGGTAATTGCCATTTTTAAAATCTTATATACTTAAATTAAAATTTAGTTAAAAAATTTCCATTTCAAATTTTTAATATAGAAAATTAATATTTTCTAATTATTAATATTCTTAATAATTCATTCCAATAAGTTTTCATTAAATTTATTTTATATTCAATTTGCTATAATAAATTTTCAATTACCTTTGCAATGATTTTCAACAAATTTTCCGAATTTAATTAAAACTATTATCTGATTTTCTCAATTAAATTTTCCAATTGCTGGAAAATTTTTCTTTTAAATTATAAATCATAATTTTATCTTTAGATATTCGTCCATTTCATTTATACATGCATTTCTTATATATACAAATATAATTTATTTGAAATATATCAATGTAAAGTACATTTTATAGAATTATAAATTGAAATTCCTTAAAGTCTTAATCTTTCATATATGTTTGTAATTCGATATGATAATATTCAACAATCTTAAAGAAATATTTTCACATTAATTTACTGATTTAATAATTTATAAACTTCTTAAGGGGCATTTTATTGTCATAATAATTATGACATTCTATATCTGTTAATAATTGATATATTTCTTTAGTTCTCTTTTTATAAAATGCATATATGCATGCAGGATATGCTTAAATATGCATATGAACATATGCATATTGTCTTATGAAAAATCATTGCATGTACGTATTCAATTGTTAATAAATTTTTAAAATTAAATCGTACAAATGATTTAATTACAAAGCAATTAATAAAATATAATTTCTTGCATTCAATTTCAATTTCTTGTTCATTTTACGAATGTTATCAAGAAGTGAATTGTTATTTAGTTTGATAATTAGGCTTTTCTATTAAATGATAGTCAACTTTGAGTTTTGTATAATAGTTAAACTATTTGGAACAAAAGTTCTAAAACATTTTGGGCTAAGTTATTTCTTCTCCACCTAGTTAATAAAATATTAACTTTTTTGAGTAGATGTCTAAATTTTGTTCTTGGGAATCTTCAAGAATTTTGACCTGTGCCAAACTAAAATTCTAATTTATATAAACGTTTTAATTGATCTTCTTATTCGACCAAAGACAGTAGAAAACTAAGCCGCAGGCTAATTGAAAACGAAGAAATAAAACCAAGATGGATTGTATGAGTATTTCTTCTTGCATAATGTAATTTGTATTGATCCCTTTGTCCAATTTTGCTTATCTGCCAAATCGTTCTTTCTTTTGGCAAAAATAGCATTCAAATATCAATTTTTACTAAGATCTGTTGAGATTTTGATGTATAATTAGAGGTTGATATTTCCGATACTCCTACAATCTCTAAACCTCATGATACTAGAGTTAATTTATGAAAGTTACTCTTTATGAGCAACCACCAAAAGTCTATGCTAAATTTAAATTCATTCTGACGTTTAGAACTCGAAATTTCTCAAAATTTCTCAGCCTCCTGTTCCGTGGTCCAATTTGGTTCGTCAACTTAACGTTACTATTGACGAAGAATTGCATTTGTATAAAATTTCATAAAAATCGCTTGAAATTTACGTGAATTATCAGCCTATTAATTCCTAGATGTCAAGTTAATGTCATCTTAGCCTTTTTAGAAACAAAAAAATAAGAAAAGTTATTAATATTTTATATTTAAAATAATCTTACTAAGTTAGCAGGATTTGCAATTGCGGAGTCCACGTCAATTGAACCGTATACCTGCGTTCCAATAGATTAGGGTAATAAGGTGTCAAAGCTTGTTTTAAATTGTTGCTACACCTAACGGCAGCAAACCATTGCTAATGTAAAAAAAATGTATAGAAAATATGTAGGTTTTAATTTAGATGGATAAAAGAAAGTTAGACAGTCTTTCCGGGCCCAGAACAGTTTAAAACATAGAGTCTTCGAAAATTACTAGCTACCAAATAGTTGAAAAGGAGAAAATGACAAGAAATTTTCGAGTCAGCTTTTAGAAAAGACCGCGTAAAAAAAAGAGAATATGGACAGATTTCGAAAAACATAGCGCAAGTAAGCCCAAAAAGAAATGGGAAATAATAGTTGGTGGAAGAGCTTTGTGTGGAAGCTTTAATATCCAAGGGAAGTTGACAAGGACAATCAATTGTTGATTTCAATATTACGGGAGTTTTAACATTATTTACTAATCATATTAAAATATTTGTTTGCTAAAATGTCTTCTGCTGCAATTATTGTAGACAAAATATTGTTAACCCATTATCAATTATGTTTTTGTATTAATGTAATAATTTTTATATCCCATGTTCTATTAATAAATTTCTATTCATATTTTGTATTTAGGCATTTACTTATTGTGCTTAAAGTATAACAAAAATTTGCCAAACATTGAAACCTTTATTGAAACACAAGACTAAAATTTTAAGTTTTAATTCAATATACAATAATAATAATAATAACAATAATAACAAAAAAAAATAACAACAACAAACAACTGAATAAAGGATAATAACAAATGCCTGGCGGGAAATTTTAAATAAAATGAAAATTGCCTCCTTTCAATAATTTTGTTCAATTACCTTTATTGTACTATACCGTTACTTGATTAGAAAATTTACCAAAAGATAAAATTTTGTCCCCCTTAAATAAGAGAAAATGCTGTTTTCCCTAATTTTTTTCTGGATAATTTTGTAATGGCAGGATGTTTTTGTTGAAGAAATTAATAGAAAATTGTACAATAATGGTAACAAAAGAATGAAAGAAAAAGAAAATAAATTTTTCAGATAAAAATTGATACAACAGAATTTAAAGGTTTTTATACTTTGATTAATAACAGGTATATTATAGGGTATTAAAGGGGTCCAAAAATTAAAATGGGACCAATGGACTTTTCAAATAATTAATGAAATAATTGGATTTGTCATTACAAAAAAAGGGTTTTATTTTTTTTTTAAATCAAGGGTTTTTAAAAAATTACAATTTCAAAAATTGAACTACTTTTCTTGAATAAATTTTAAGTAAAGCATTGATTGTAATATAATTTTGTAATAAGTTGGAGAGATTTTTAAGTTACAAGTGTTTAAATATAGCACGTTATCTAAGGGGGTGAGCCGCAGAAAAATATTTTCAAAGTATTACATTATAACTTCATTATAACTTCTCCGCAATTTTTAATCTTAATACCAAGAGGTATCAAAGATTATGGAGTTTCTAAGTTTATGGAGATTATAACGGTAAATTAAAATGTCGTATGGAGATTTTTTAATTTTTAACATATGAATAAAACTTTTAAGTTAAATTGTCGCTTGACGATATATAATTGTGCTATAGCAATTTAATTATAGGACTTTTCCGAACTCTTTAGGGCTAGCGTTTCGTAACGTGTGAGGCTGCAGGAAGATGCCCCACAAAATTGCTTTTTTTGCAATACTTATGTGTTGTTAAAATTTAATTTTCTAATTCAAACCGTGTGTAGAAGCCTTGCATTCACCCAGCTAAGCAAACGAACAACGTTAAACTAGTAGACACACAGACGCGCAGCGTGTAACTCACAACCACATTTTTTCGAAATTTTTTAAGTGCTAAAAAAGGGATTTCTTTTATTTCGAGACGAATAATTAAACAAAAAGTTCAATGTAATGAAGAGTAATGAATTGAAGACATTTTATTAGAGTTATGGTGTTAAGAATGGCTAAAAACTTTGAATCCACTGAAAGAATATTAAACATTTCAAGGTATTTAATGGTAAATTGAGAACAAATTTGATTGATGTTTTTCATATATTATTTAAAATTATAACTTCACATTTTAGAAGTTATATTTAAATTAGAGACATTAACTGCAGCTACGCCTACTTTCGAGTGCGTCAAGGATTATCGCATTATTCAATTTATTTTGGGATGTGGACTTTCAATATTTTTTAAATTCAATTGGAGCGTTAGCTATTAATATACTGGGGCTGGTTTTTCATTATAAAATAGTTTGCTTTTACCTTTGCTTCCACGCAGGTGGTTGATGTCTAAGTAAAATAGTTTTCTATACAATAATAGTAATTCCAAAAAATTCTTCATCCAAATTAAAATTGAAATGTTTTTTTAAAATGCAATAAGAACTACCGACATTTTTTTAGAACTTTTGAGATTTAAGAAATTTTTAAGTATTTATTTTTTTTTTGTAAATTCCATTAAAAACTTTTATAAATGTTAAATAGATTTCACCTACAAATGTTTAAAAATGAAAATTAATAAGAATACATTTATTTTTTAATTTTCCTTTTCCAAGTAAAAAAACCGTGTTTTTCTTGATTTTACTTTTAAAACAAAATTGCGAAAAATGAAAATTGTCTCTGTGGTAAGAAAAACTTTTACTTGTCCTCTATTAAATTTTGTTTTGATAAAAAAGATTGTAAAAATGGGAGGGAGTATAAAATCTGAATGCACTTATTGTTAATTTAAACATGTAGTAAGCAATGGCGTTGTCTATAATTTAGTATAGAGCCAAAAAAAAAACAAAAAGTCCAAAAAAAATGCCATATTACCCTAAATTTAAGGGTCGGGCTTAAAGTTAAACAAAGACTATAAGGAACTTTCAATTTTTCAATTTTATTTTAAATTTCCCCACTGCCCTTTTTAAAATACAATTAGGGCCATTTACAAGACATATCCTTTAAAACAAACTTAACTGGCGCAGGTGATATGAATCACTAAACATTTTTCGAGTGACAGAAAATGGTTACCATTTCGTAGGTAATGTCTTGCAGAATAACAGAGCATCGCCTCAGAGATATTTTTCGGTTGATAAGCCTCAAGAATAATGGCGAATGTCTTTTTTATCAACTCTTTAAAGAATCAAGAGAAGGCGATTCATGATTTAATAGGTGCTTCAAACACTCAAGTAATTATTAAGTAATTATTTTATAGTGCTGATCAAATTGCTTCTACTACTTAAACTAGATTTGAATAATCTAAAACTTAATTTAGGAGAACATATAAGTTCTTTTGATGAATTATATTCGAAGTCAATGGGACTTCAGAACTTAAAAGTGTAGCACTTTAAAAATACTTAGTTCAACTTGGATTGATTTTTGGATTCACTATAGATTGAGGAACTTGCACTCATTCTAAACTTCCAGCCTTAATAACAATAAGTGAGAAAATTTTTTAAAAAAGTTTTTAACACGCGTCAATCCTAAAAGAAAAATTAGAATTAAAAAAAAAATATGAACTTTTTTTCCTCTTGGAAAACAAGCAATCAAATTCATAAGTTTGCAACAATCGGATCCAATTTTGTAAGAGAGGGAACTTGAAGGAAATCATAATCTTATTATCCCTTCTTCAAAAAATTTATAAATATATGTATATATGTATATGGTATATATATATATTTATAAAAATTGGTACCTTTTCTTGTATCATTTTCCCTGACAATAACAGATTTTTTTTTTATTTTTTAAATAGACAGAATATCACATTTTGTTCTGGTCATGATTAGGAGAGCAGTCTATGTAAAGACGCGCGGGAGGGTTTAAATGAAGGGAAAATTAAAATTGAATACCATCGATGTTAAATTCCAATATTTGTGTTGAAGCTACTCATCTTTAGCATCAACATGTTCAGTTAAAAATGTCCTTAGATTTTGCGTTTTTTCTTGTTCTTATGAACTCAGACTAGACAGGACAACTTGGTGGTGTTCACTTTAACAGGATGCCTTTAATGGGAGCATTTTTTTTTTTATATTATTTGTGCCTAGGTTTCTGGTTTTTTTTATATTTTTTTTTAGGAAAAACTTTTAAAACTTTTTTTTTTGGAATGTTTAACATTGGCTTAATTTAAAAATATTAAAAATATTAAAAAAATTCCATGAGATAAAGTTAAGGTAGGATGAGAATTTAAAATTTCCAATATTTTTACAAGAAAAGTTTTTCTTAAACTTTAAAAAAAAAATTTTCAATTTCATTTTTTTCATTCTGTTTCAGTTTTTCTTCATCTTTTGTGTGTAGACCTTCTCATTTATTTTTATATTTTTTAATTTCAATTTTCTTCATTTTCATTTTGTGTATAATGATAAAGTTCAATTCCCTGAGGCAATTGAAGAAAATTGAAAATTTTTTTACACCATAGTATTCAAGATGAACAAAAAAATAGGTGAAGATACAGGCAAGTTGGTACCATTTTTTTTTATGGAATTCTTTAATAGATTTGGTTAACCATATAAAGAATGTTATAATATAAAGATGATAGTATAGCTTTAAATCTGGTATCAGACCTTTACGAAATATTTGAAATGTATTAAATAATTTTAGAGCATTGTTTTGGTAATGCAATTGGATCTGAAGGAGGGTTTTAGGAATGAGTATATAAGTTGAAATCATCACCTCTTATGATGTAAAAGTTAGATATACTCAAAACAAAGACATTGTACTAGCAAATTGGTACAACCTTTGTTCAAGCATGTAAACTCCGTATTACCGGAGAGTCTTCTCCAGCATATTTTAGCTACTGCTTTTGTACTTAGCATCAGATGTTTTCAAAGATCTTCTTTTATGACTATATTTAAAATTAAACGAACCTCAGTTTCTTGGAATTTTATTAGTTAGAACTAAAGGAATCATCGAGTTCAATTCGCTGTGCAGGTCTAGACTTCGATGACTAGCTTCACGATAATGATAGTATTTTTAAATCTAATGACAGACTTTAAGAAATATATGAAGCAAATGAAAAGTAAAATTTTGTTGTTATTTTGTTATAGTTTAATTTGGAAATTTGATTATAAATTCCAGGATGTCTTAAGATCTGAGTTCTTAGACCAGATATTAGATTAGGTATTTAAATGTGGCAGTCAGAAGATATATTAAAACCATGGTCGAACTTTTTAATTAAAAATTCATATATAATAAGAACGCTTCGTGGGCTTCGTTTAAGACTTCTAATTTTTACGCAAGTTGTTTTAGATTCCGCTCTTGTACACATTTCTATTTTAACATCAAATATTTTTGAAGTTTTTTAATATATGAATGTGAACCGTTCCTGTGAACCCAAGATAATCTAAGGTTGTGTTCAAGGAATCTAGGAAACTAAAATATCAGACCTTTTAATTTTTGACATCAGATTTGTATTACCAGCTTAAATTGATTAAAAAAAAATTAAAAAAACTTTTGCATCTAATTAAAAAACAAAACAAAAAAATTGTTGCGCTGCAGACCGTTATTTAATTATCTGTTTTTTTTTTTTCACCGTTCATCTAATTTAATGATTTTTTTTTTTGTTTTGTTTTCAATGAGGTGTTTTTGCCCAAATATTTTTCAACTCACACCAAACCAACATTCGGATATTATGGTTTAAGTGTGAAAATGTTAATTAGTTTTTTTTTAATATTTTGGTTTTTTTTCGTTTTGTTGCTAGTGGCAACCAAAAACCAAAAAAAAAGAAGTATAGGATATTATAACATGACAGTATGTTTTGTTTCTGTTTTTAAGTCCAATTGTTCTCTTGTTGTTGTTTTTGTTAATTTTTTATTGCCATAAACAGGTTTAGTCATTAGTTAATAGGATAATTCAGGATGAATCAGCTAACATTAGAGTCAAAAAAATAAAATAATTTGCATAATTGAAAATTAAGAAAAAAGCACAATACTATGAGAAAGTGAAGTTCAAATGTTAGAGTAAGATGGAAATATAAGGTAAAAGATAAATGTGAAAGAAAAAAAAAAAAAATTAAAAGCAATATGGTTTTTGGTGTTTGTGGTGGTCTGGTATTTGGCTTTCATTACTTCTATGTTTATTTAAACCATAAGGTAATGATTAAGAAATTATTTATAAATTAATTATACGGTAGATAATCAGACAATCTTAAAGAAATTTGTATATATAACAATAACAACAGATTATCAGGGGGATAAAGTTACTTTAAAAGTTATTTGTTGGATTAAAGTTTAAAATAGTATTAAATTTTCTGTCATAGGATATTTACTTTTTTTAAGTCCTTAGAACTTTATGGGATATGCAGTTCTGAATAATATTTTTTTTTAAAATTTATTTTACAATTTTGAATTTAAAATATGCAAAATATATAATTCCATATTAATTAAATTGAATATTTGTTCTGAAAGTACAACAAAAGAATTTTGAAGTTTGTCAAGTAAAATTCTTCGACTTACCTTCTTTTTTTTTTTTTTTTTAATTTATTTATTAGTTTATTAACTATTAAGTAATACAAAATTCAAAATTAAATTAAAATAAAAAATAAAATAATAAAATCAAATTAATAAAAATTTAAATAATTTCAAAATCCAAATTTAACATAAAATTAAATTAAAAATTAAACAGGAAAAACAAAATAAACATTATTTTATAAAATATTAACATTTAAATTCATTAATTCATTATATTATTTATCCTTAAAGTTCATTGTGCATAAGAAACCTTATCAAAGCTAATTTAAAAATATTCAATCTATCAATTAATCTAAGTGGATTTGGTAATTTGTTAAATAAATCTAATCCCTTGTAAAAAACATTATTTCTGGTGCTCTCTCTCCTAAAAAGCGGCAACCTGAACATTCCAGTCGTTGCAGATCTTAAATTGCGCTCGTTCACGTATCTTACGCATTTCATTAAATACTCGGGCAGCATACCGTTTTTTAATTTGTATATGAAAACTAAAATATTAAAATTTATTCTTTGACGTATTGACATCCATTTCAAAGATCCTAACATAAAATTTATATTTGTTCTTCTGTTGCATTTAATAATAATTCGCATCGCTTTATTTTGGAGTATTTGAAGTTTAGCTTTTTTTCCTTCGTTACATAAAAATAAAATAGATGAACAGAAATCCAAGTGTGGCAGAATGGTGGAATTATAAATCATAACAGCACAGTCTTGTGTTAATTGATTTCGTATTCTGGCTAAATACCCAATTTTCTTTGACATTTTTGAGCTTATATAATCGGCATGTTGATTAAAATCCAATTTCTCGTCAATTTGTACTCCTAAATATTTAATTATATTAACTCTTTCAATTAAAGCTCCTCCAATAAATATATTATTTTGATACCCGGTTCTGTCATTAAACAGCATCCATTTAGTTTTCTCTAAATTTAACTTAAGTTTATTCATGCATAACCAAGCATATAATCCAATCCATCTTCTCTTACTATGCATTCCTAATTGTGTGCTCTATCCATCTCCACTTTTTTTTTTATTTCTTGCCCAATCTTTTTTACTTTGCACGCTTCTATAGGTCATTGTTACTTATTGTATTTGTATTGTATTTGATTTATATATGATTCTAAAACACTTATTGATGAAGACATGTAGTTTCTGTGTGATATTGGTCATAATTAATCAGATATCACTTCCATATGTTAAGGTGGTCTTTACGCAGGTTCCGAATATTCTCCGAATATAATATTTATGTTGCCGCTATTAATTATGATGCAGTATAAGTACTGGAAGTTCTAAAAGTAATTAAACTTCAAAAATAATTATAAGAATAATTGAAATTGAAATTTAATTACTTTCTAGGAATTGTCAAAATATAATTAATTCATTTCACTAGTAATTGAATAGTTAAAGTACCATTGCAAATTTTTTTTTTTTAATCTAAATCATAATCTAAGAATATGATACCCTGTAGTTAAGGTAGTTGTGATTGTATGGGATAGGATAAAGATGGAAAAAATGAGGATAATGGGGAAATATATTTGATGGTAATAAGTTCCATATTTTTACATTTCTAACAACAAGCCAATTGTTAAAACCAGTAAAGTACCACTTAGGCGGTTCCACGTAGTGGATGTTAGGAATGCACTTTAAGCTTTATCAAAAAAATTATTATTAAGCTGCATACCTAAAATGATTAAGTTTTCGGATCGGTGCACGATTTCACCAAGAAACCACAGACTTGTGTTATAAATGCTATTTGGCTATGTCATCTGACAGTATTGAGTTTTGGAAGAATTAAACTCCACTCTGTTTTTCAAAACCCAATTAGCGATTTTAACTAGATCGTTGTCAACCGTATTGGTCATAGACAACCAAGCTGTGTCAAACTCGAGGGTTGTGGCATTTGACTTTCTGAGAAATTTGTAAGTTGCCACCAGAGTGGTGTCGTCGGCAAAACTGTGGATTGGATTGAAGATAGAAGATTGAAGATCGTTGATAAAAATCAAAAAATGTGTGCGTGCAAGGACGGATAGACCAGGATATGAGCACAACGATAGTCTTTAATTTATATAGAGCAGTTAGCAAGTAATGGTACCGGTAATTCAACTGGTACTTGAATTTTACAGGTCTGCTTCAAAGTACACTAGACAAAACAAGTTCATTGTCAAATCTTCGTATTATTTAATTAATTGTGTTTGTGTACCTTGGACAACGATTACAATATATAAGTCTTCAAAATCCGTAAATTTACTTCTTAAATCTTTTGCAGGATTTTCTCTTTAATTAAAGTTCTGTCAATTAAATTATGTACCTACCCCTTTTTATTCTTAAGATTTTGCATTTTTACCTTAATGAATTAATTTGAACAAAAGTAAACAAGTCTTTTAGAAATTTTAATAGGATTATTATAAAAGAAAAGTTGTGTTTTTTTTAAATTTTTTTAATAATCAAATGAAAAATACCTACTAGAAAATTCTGTTTTTTTTTTAAATTTAAAACTGTTTTATATTCAAATCTTTTCAACAAAAGGCAAAACTAAGAAATTAAATGAAAATGATAAAGAAAATTTGTTTTTCTTCAAAAAATTTTCTTTGAATTTTCAAAAAATAAAAAAGGAAAACTCTTTAATCCTTTAAAAATAAAAATTCTATTTAATCAAAAAATTAATTCACCTAAACAAATAATTTCCATAAATTTAATTCATTAGGTATTCCTTTTTTATTTTTTACAAATGTTTTATTCAAGCATTTTTTTAATCATCAATGTCTATACAAGTCTATTCTATTTATGGAATTTAAAACTTGTTGTTTACTGTTCGAATTAAAAACAAAAAAAAAAAAAGAAAGAGAACAAAAAAAATTAAAGGTAATAAAATTCTGTTCGTCTCTGTCTACCTAGAAGACAGTCTTTTTTTTTTTTCAAGTTTCTTAGATTTGTTTACTTGGCGACTTAATTAGAATGCAAATTTTTTGAGGAAAAATAATAATCAAATATCTTGAGTTCTTTTAAGTTGTTTTGATTTCAAATAAATGAATTGGGAATTAGAATAAAAATAAAGGTTCATGACAATTATAGGATATTTTATTTTCAGGCAAAATTGCTGGAGTCGAAAGACATGTTGCAAAGATCAGCAGCATATTCAGATTGATACTAGAAATAAAGTTTCCAGCCTCTTTATCTCTTGTTAGGTATACTTTGGGTGTAATCAGAATCTGTTGATTCATAGGAGATATTGCAATGTTTCATAAACAAAAGACACATTATTTTTTTTTTAACTGGCACCTTTACGTGATAGCTGTTCCCTGTTATAGGCTAAACAGCCTTTCATAATATATATACATGTCGTCGGAACAGGGGGAAATATTATATTCTTATTTCAACTGATTAAATGAATTCCTCATACAATTTACATGAGATAGTACTATATATACTATACATGATCTGTTGAGTTAAGAATTTGAATTATCTAAGCTCTACTGAGATATGTTTTTGTGTTAAAGATCTTTTAAATCGAAAGAAAAATTGCAATGCTCTAACCCAAGCTAAGAACGTTAATTTAAAGCAAAAATCCAACCTCCAACCACATCCGTGGGGCATAGGGCGGAAGTAAACTCTTTCCATCGAGTCCTATCTCAGCTAGCCTCTTCAGTTGTGGCCACGTTCTTTGCTGGGTACTTGCTTCGGCTAAGACAGTTGTTCTCAAATTTTTTCTCGGCTTCCGACGCGACATCTACCCTGAGGATTTCATTCGAAACTTGGCTACAATGAAGGTATATTTAATCTATTGTTTGGGTTAGTGAATCGAAGGAGATGTTCTAATGCACAATAAACAAGAGATATATTCACATTAAATTAAGGACTTTTTGAAACACTCCAAAAACCATGTAGTTATCAAAATTATTTATCTCATATTTTTTTCTAAAGTCAGGATCAATTAGTTTAGTCAGGATCAATCGAATTGAAGAAAATACTTTAATGCTACAGACCAGGCAAAGATTAAAATGCATTGAAGTACTCAAGTTCACTAACCATAACTCTGGTGTTTCAAGAGTTAAAAAGATGAAGCACTCAGATTTTTCTTAATTGACGAGGGTCAGAGAAAAACGTCACATAAAAAGTTATTCAACAACGAAAATATTGTAGATTCAATTAACCGTGAATTTAAAGTAACAAATTTCTGTAAAATAAAATTAAGCACTCGAGCCTTGGTTTGGTAGAATTTCACAGATCTGTTTTTAATATTGGAATTAGGAAACCGAAATACTTGATGTGGAATAAAGAATAGTAATCAAGGTTTATGAAGGATAAAGGGATATATTCGGGAATATAGAACATGGTTTAGAAACATGTGAGTGCTTTCTTCAAAACCTTTAGCTTTATCTTGTTAAATATAAGCGGCAAGGGACAAGAACAATTTTTAAAAGTCTGATCGAGATATAAGGAAATTTGCAACTGAAGCGCTCTTAATTTAGTGAGTTGATCACATTATTTTGTGAGTGAACTTTTTTCAACTTAATTACATGTCATCGAAGAAATACGAAGTTCTTCTTTGAACTTATTCTTTGAAAATGTATTATAAACTAAGAAAATTCACTCTGATTTTTGTACAAAAACAAAAGTTTTCATTAAATTACCATTTTTAACCTGTTCAAAACATTGTTTTATATCTTAAGTTGAATGTTAAGTACTAAAGTTACAAATTTTCAATTCTTAAGATATTGTGATCTAACGAATGACTTCCGATTTCAAAAGGAATATAAATTTAATTTGTTTTTTTTTTTGGATTTTAAAATCAGAAAACCACATCTTCTTTTAAAAATATTTATCCAAATATCAGGAGCGTTTTATTTTATTTTTATGGGAGCTGTGGAGGAAAAAATTTAAGAAAAAATATAAGAAAAATTTAAAATTCAAAAAGAAAAATAAATAATGAAAAAAAAAATTTAATGAAATAAAAGTTTTAAAATAAACATTGAATGAAACATGGTTTGTTTTTTTTTTTTGTTTTTAAAGTTCAAAAAAAAAGAGATGAGAAGTCATTGCGTATAACTCAATTGTATTGGAGGATTATTTTGAAAAATCTTTAAGTGATTCCAAAATTTAACATTAATATTCAGTAACTTTAGATTTAAATATAACCTTTGGTTCTCCTTTGTCTTCTTATTATTTAGTGGAGATAATAATTTGCTTAAGTTAAGGATTGTTTCTATTCCAATATCCAACTATACATGACTTATAGTTAACAATGTGCTAGTGGTAGATGTATATATGAAAATTAATATTAAGCAATATTGTCTACTCAATATTTTCAGTTGTTTTATATAAGTTAAATTTTTGTTATTCCATAAATATATTCAATTTTAAATCTGAAATTTTCTTGTTCCCTCGTTTTCAATCCTTATTTAAACCTAGCTTCAGTCAATGCATCCAGTCTACCTCAGTCAACCTCAGTCTTCCTTAAGTCAAACTTAGTCTTCCTTCAGTTAATCTCAATTTTCCTTCAATCAACCACAGTTTCCCTTCAGTAACCCTCAGTCTCCCTTCAGTCAACCTGAGTCACTCTTCAGTTAACCTGCGTCTACCTTCAGCTAATTCAAGTCTTTCTTCAGTTAACCTCAGTTTTGCTTCAGTTAACCTCAATTTCCCTTCCATTAACCTTAGTCTCCCTTCAGTCAACCTGGGTCTCTTTCAGTTAACCTGACTGTCATTTTAGGTAACTTGAGTCTCTTTTCAGTTAACCTCAATTTCCCTTTAGTTAACCTCAGTCTGCCTCAGTCAACCTCAGTTTTCCGTCAGTCATTATCAGTCTTCCTTCAGCTAACTCGAGTCTACCTTCAGTCAACCTCAGCCTCCTTTCAGTTACAATCAGTCTCCCTTCATTCAAACTAAGTTTCCATTCACTCAACCTGACTGTCCTTCCAGCTAACTCGAGTCTCCCTTCAGTTAACCTTAGTTTTCCTTCAGTTAATCTCATTCTCTGATCAGTCAACCCCTCAACATCTCGGTCAACTATATTTGAACAAACATTTTTTAAAAAAAACTTGGTGTAGGAAGGAATGACGGGAATCAAGAAGTCCGTAACAACTGTATAAGAAAAATTCTTCATTTTTCATTTCATTTATAGATATCATTTCATTCATTACAAAATTGAAATAAATAAATAAATTATGTAAATGATCCACCTCTTAAATTTGTATACATATAAAGTATAGTTTAAGACAACCAGCATCTTCCAGACTTGGACCAACAGACATGTTCAGAAAATGTAAAAAAAAAAACATCTAGTAATACTGAGAAAAAGACTTCTATCCACTGTGCTTCTTCTTTGTTCTATTCTTCAAAGAAAAACAAAGTGATGTAAAATGAAAATGATGTTTTTTGTGTTTTAATTTGAGTGGTGTGAGGTGAGAAAAGAACTTTCTTTAATTTTTTTGTAGTTATAGTGATGAATGAAATAAGGTGAATTCACCTTGAAGCAATATTTTCCATTTGTGAATTTTTTCAAGTAATAAAAAAATTAAAATAATGAAGTAATGTCCTTCAGCTATTTAATTTCTCACTCTTCTTACAACCACTTATTTCTCACAAAAAAAAAATTTTCATTTCCTTTTAAAAGGTTGAGGTGAAATGCAAGTTTGAGAAAATTATGAAGAACCAGTGTCCGGAGCAGATTTTTTGCTTTTATTATAAATTAAAAAATTTTGGTTTCTATTTCCTGGTAATTTTTTTTTTTAATGGAAGAGTAATCAAGTTAGAAAATGTGGAAGAATTTTTTACTTGAATATAATTAGGGTCTAGTTCTTGTTTTATATTTGTTAAATTTTTAAGAAAATGGTGTGTTGGATAGTATGAATTAAATTTTATTGGTAATATTCATATTTTTATAGGAAACCAAAGGTTGGCAATGCAGGAAGATTAGATCGAAATTTATAATACACATAAAAATTAGCATCGTTGTATTAAACGAAGTCGAAGGGTATTCCCCGCTTCCTTTCGGTAGTTACTGACAAACTATGTATGGAAACAGCATAAGAGGGATTTTGAAAAAAAAAATTTCCAAAATTAAATAAAAATCCCAAATTCCAAAATCCCAAAATTCCAAATTACAAAATCCCAAAATACCAAAATCTCAATTTTTAGTTAGTTATAAAATCAAAGTTATATATTTTTCCATCTCATATATAAATGTATGTATATGTATATATGAGATTACAGGTAGGATCTTAGAGTTGCTTACAAAATGTTATGCGCCTTTTCCAGAATGTACATACGAGTATATATATATATATATATATATATATGAGTTTGTGCATAAAAGTTTATGCAAGATTCTGAATTAGATGGAATTTTATAGTTGAATTTAAAAGTAGTGTTATCGCTTTTTCTAGAATGTTGGTATATATGTTTATGGACGATTCTGAGTTGGTAGAGATTTTAGAGTTGGTTAGAAAATCAGGGTTTTAATAATTTGTTTGCAGCCCCTACTATTGAAAGTTCTTTATTATTGAAAATATATATAATAATATAAAAAAACATCTAGGAAAAATTTTATATTTGGTTACAAAACGAATTATGATAACGATAGTGGTTTGGGATTTTGGGATTTTGAATTTGGCATTTTGTATTTGGGATTTTGCATTTGTGACTTCGTAACCAACCCTCATAAGATACGCTATTTTGCTTCCAATAATAAAGCTCCTTCGGATTTAGATTGTCGTTGGAAATTGAATAACGACTAACTCTTAGAAAACCCTTCCTAATTTAGAATCTTAAATTAAATTAAATGTGTCCAAAAATAAAACTTTTGATCCTGGGGAATATTAAAAATCATTTTTTAACTAGAAATCTCTTAATTAATAAACCAAACATCACGTATCGGCATCATGTATTACCTTCAAATTTTTAACCCAAGTTTTGTCTTACCTTCTTCTCTAAGATTTCACTTAGTCCTAGCATGTTAATAATTTACAACTCCCTACCCTCATTAGGCTACGTTCTTCAATACTTATTCTAGGTGATATGTTTAAGGAAACCTAATCTAACGTTTTATTTTAATGCAGAGTTGTTTAGGTTGACTAGTATCCTACACCACCTACGGAAAACTCTTCCAGTTACTGAATGACTTTTGAAGACTTATCTCCGTCCGCCCGCCGTTTAATTATAGAAAAAAACTAATATGATTTCAATCGGTCAAAAAATGACAATAAAATATTTTTATAGTTTATATTTTGATTTAAGTAATTAATTAAAAAAAAAAACAAACTTTTACCTGATTGCATTTAAGTGGAAATATTATTAAAAGCAATTTATTATGTTGTTAAGTAATTTATGATTGCTTCTTAAAGTTTTTCTTGTATGTCGTAAAGAGATTTAATATCTGCAGACTTGAATTATTATAAAATTTACTTTTATACTATTAAAAATATGGAATGGTCATCATTTTCATCTTTTCGAAAAAAAAACAACAAAATACTCACTTCGTTTCTTGGAACTCTCAGTTTTTGTTGTGCAATTTTAACTTTTTAAGTGATCTGAAAACCTGTAAATGAACTTGAAGTTATCCAGAACAATTTCCTGTTTCCTTTTTCGTTCGTAATTTTTATGTCCTTTTAACTTATAAAAAAAAAAAAAAACAAAAACAACAATAAAAATAAGAAAAAGGAAAATCTTTAAATAAGAAAATATCATAAAAATTGAAAATATTTTTTTTTTACTTAATGTACAATATGAGTTTTGTGGCAAAAGAAAATCTATAAATTGTTAAATTGTTTTTTTTTTTTTACTTTTATACGTTTATAGCATAGATGATGGTTTATGGGTAAAGTTCACGTAAGTTTTCCGCAATGAAGGTGTCTTTTGAGAATATTTTTATGTTTGTTTTTCTTTTTGATGCTATTAGCTTCCCATTAACCTTTAATGCTTTTAAAAACAGTTATTTTATGACTTAAATCTATAGCTTTATGTATTTATAAAAAGGTACAGTGTTGTACAAAAAATGGGTATATTTAAATAATTTTTAATTATTATTCAACTACATATGTTTAGAGCCTTGGAGTAAAAAGTGAGGGTTTAGAAAGTTTTAATTGTTAGTATATTTAATCGGCGCGCGCAACATTCAAAGCAATATTGCAAAATTTTTTTAATTAGGTATCTTTTTAAAGAGTAACAGTTACCTAAAGATTTATTATTTAATGTTTAGGTAAGTGTTACTCCAAATCCAAACTAATTAAGACTTATGTTATTGAGAATTATATACACATCATTTTGGAATTTAACAATACGGTAAGGTACTATAAGCTATCCAGATTTTATTCAGCTTTTATTGTTGTGGTTTTATATGGGGGATACCATATAACATTCTAAAACTTAGGCTTTGTGATCAAGTGTGCATCCAACTTCCAACACTTTCTATTAATTTATAAGTAACATTATTTAGTTTTTTTATATTATATATATTTTCTTTTGGTAACCATGGGGATTTTGTAAAAGAATATTTTTTTAATAATCGTTTTTAATAAAATATTTCTATATAAATCTCCTGTACGGGAATCGAACCCGCACCCCTTAAAATTACTAAGCCTAATGTATAAGCCCCAAATTCAACTTTTAGAAACACAGAGTTATTAGTAAACAAAGTGTAAGTTGTACTTTTTATTAGAGAAAGAAAGACTTTTGTATTGAGATAACTGTTAGACAACTCTAAATCAGAAACCCGCAATTAAATTTGGAATGCAAATGAAAAATGGGATCGCCATATGTCCATATGTAGTCTTGTGATTAAAATAATGTTGTCATATATCAAATGTATATAATAATTGATTATTGGTTGAAAGTTCAAACTTCTGTCTAAGGAATTAGAGGGAGCAGATAAACACATTTCATTATATTAATCATTGATTCAATGTTAGAAATTCAGCCTACTGCCTCAGGACTTTGTGGTAGCGGATTAACATATGGATTGATTTCTTTGTCATAAAAGTTTCTTTTTTTAAGTTTTATATTATTTGCATCTCTCCAAAAATTTTGTCCAACACTGTTTACATAAACATTTTTTCACAATTTTTTTGTTTTCTTATATTAAATCAGCTAAATTTTTATATTAGTAAGTAAGAAAATCTGAAGCTAACCGACCGAACAACAACTAAATAAAAAAAAAACATATTCAAGATACAACCAATATACTCGTAATACATGTACAACTCAATAATAAAAAAAAAAAAACAATAATAACAATACAAAAAAAAAGAAAAAAAAAAATTAAAAGGATGGAAAATGAGAAGTTAAAAGGTTAGAAATTACCCATAAGGACATTTTGTATGTTATTGTGTATATAGAGTTGTTAAGTATTTCGTTATTCTTTAAATTTTATTTAGTTTTGTTTTGATATAGTCTGGTACTGTATTTTCTTAATGTAAGTATCTCTAAGATAAAGTTCTTGAAATTTTTATTTTTTTTTTTTTAAACAGTTTATTAGAATCTTTAAAATATATAGAATAGAGTTTAGAGACAGGACAAGAGTAAGTTTAATAAGTTATATCTATTAAAGATATTAAGTACCTTTAAAAAAAAACTATTTTAATAATTTGGGTGTAATTGGGAATGAAATTTCAATTTAATTTATATAATATTAAGTATTATTCAATTAAATTCTATTGTAAATTTGATAATTTACAGTATAAAACTAATTTTATTCTTTAATTTGACTTGATTCAATTGATTTCACCTTTAATTCGACTTAAATTGAGTTAGTGGAGTTGAGTGTTTAATTGATTTGAAAATTTCTGATGTTAAAAATTTTTAAATCCTTTTAAATTAAAAAAACTTTTAAATTTGAATAAAATAAGAAATTTCCAATCAAAAACTGAAGATATACTTGACATAAGGCAAGAGTAAAGGTGTGTTAGCTACAATCAAACTACTTGAAGACATTTCAATCCACATTTGATTATAAATTGTTAATGAGTTTAAAGCTTTATTTGGACGATATAGAGAGGGTCGTTTTTAAAATCAAGGAATGACAATAGTGTAAAATCATATTGGCTTTAAAAATTAACTTTCAGAAATTTTCAAAAATTGCTGGAGTTTTCAAAAACTTTGTCGAAATAAGCATTTAAAAACCCTTTCTTATAACACTAGCCATATATCAGGATCGATTTCATAATTCATAAAATAAGAAATTAGCATTGTATATTTTTACATTTAGGATTTTTTATATAATTACCATCAAATGTTACCTGTAAATTTTTCAGAATGATCTGCCTCTCCTTCTCATTCTTTTTATGGAAATACCAAGTTTTCAGTTTTACAATATTCTTAAAAAAATAACATAAGTATATATTGCCATAATTTTTCACTACTTGTTCCTGAAAAATTGTTTCATTACAATGATGATCACAATAGAATACAATAAAGAACACCCAATAATCATGTTTTACCATTTTGATACTTCACCGCACGCATATGTACCTATAGGTATTCATTTATAAAGTCGAAGTGTTATAAATTACAATTTTTTACCTTTGATTTTGAAGAGGGGCAGTATAGTAACAGCAGTTTTAACATGAAACTGATGTCATCAGATGGAATTAGAAAATTAAAACAAAATACATGTTTCTTAATAAGGGAGGATTTATTCATCCCATCTTTTGGATACTTGAAATGTGTAAAGCAACTCTTTATATCTTAAAAGTGATATGATACAATAAAAGATAAAAGTCCTGTAGAAATTTTTTTGTTTTTTTAAAAAAAATTTGTTACGTTAATGTGCGTATTATAATATACACAACTGCAATTCAAAGATTGTACACACGTTGGTAATAATTCTTTATTGGTAATGATAAGTTCAAATCGTTTGGTTACACTCTTTCCATTTTATTTTTATCGGATTATAATAATTGCTTTTGCTGTTCTTGGCTTCTACATATATGAAATTACATTTTTTTTTTTTAACCATTTCCTACCTTTATGATATCAACATCAGATACCTTTCGCTGTATACCTATATATGAAAGCATTGTAACTAAAGTTATATAGAACATACTATAAAATGTATAATCAGGGTCGGGTTTATTATTTAAACAATTTTCTTGGGGAGTAATTAAAGAAGGTATAATTGTTTTCAGGAGAAGCTATTATTTATACAGAATTTTAGGTTCAGTTTACTGAAATTCTTCATTGAAGTAGAACCAGTAGTAAGAAGGCTGATGTAACCAGGAGATGTATGAGAAGTACCCAAACCATCATTGCAATTTACCCCCAAGTTAAAAGACATAACGGAAAGAGGACAAAAAACACCCTTCCACCAAATTTTTCTTGTTGGGTCTTGTGCAAAAGTGCGGGAGGACCTACTTTAATCATCCTCTCAACACCGTTGCACCAAATTTAAATATTCAATCTCTTTATTTGTTGTGGAGAAATGCTTGTGAATGTCCTTGGCTCATTCAGAAGCTTTCACAATATGAACCCATCGTTCAATTTCCCCCATTTGAAATTTCCAACTTTCTTCCATCATTAGCAGCTTACAGTATAAATTTAATCAAGAAGGCATAACTATTTTTTAGCTTTCGGGTTTACAGAAGCACGGCGAACGGAAGCGTAATTGACTCAGGAGGTCGAAAATCAAAATACCCTAAACAGTTTTCTAAGAAGAAGCTATCTAACATCCAATAACATATACACTCCTAATTAAAAAAATTTATTTAACGGTTCTACGAATTCCTTCACACTCCTCAATCGAACCTGTACATTCACATATTTATCAAGTTACTTAACTGTTCTATATTACATCAAATTCAAAATTTATACGGTATCAGATATCTGTTGAAAAAAAAAATTGTAATTAGATTTTAACCCTCACACAAACTATGAGCAACGAATCATATAGGCAAGAAAAGAACAACGATTAAACAAAAACATAGAAATATTACTCCAATCTGTGACCACTTATCGAACATATATACTCAATTTGTAATTTAAAGATTTTTCTGGACTGTGTAGTCATAATCAACTAAAGGAAAATTTAATAAAAAAAAAAAAAAAAAAAAAAAATATTTATAATCTATAAGACTGTATGTCTTGTATCTATTTTCTCATTTTACAAAATTCTTATACTCGTACTATTCGGAATAAGTTTCGAATGTCTTCAACATACACCTGATGCAACAAAATTTAAGAAATATAAAAATATAAAATCAATAATCGATTATTATAGAAAAAATAAAAAAATAAAATGAAAAACTTATTTCGTGTTCTTGTATAAGTAACAAACAATCAGATACAAGTTAACAGATATATTGGATGGAAGGTAATAAATCAAAACTGATTGACCAGAAAAGGGATATTTTTTTTTTTTTTAGTTGTAATCGTTTATCTGTTACATGGAATATTTTTATGGTTCTTTGGATGTATGAAGAGGGCAGGAGGTAAAAAATGTCCAATATTAATTCATATATATATATATAATATTAGGTTGAATATATTGGAAAGTAGAAGTCCCATAAATTATCTAAGATGATATTTTTTGGGTGAAAATATGATATTTTATATTTTATTATTTTGTGCAAAATATGTGAAAATCTTATGAATTTATAAAGAATATATAGGAAAATGTGTGTGGATGTTTGCTAAAAGATAAAGATAAAGGTAGTACAACCAATAGATTACATGTGTGTGCTAAGAAAACATGGACACACATAAAAGTTGTTTAATAATTTTTTTTTTTCAAATTCATATGTTATTTATGAATCAAGTTTACAAAATATTATTGATCATAAAATAAGAAAAAAATTCAAATATTATTTTCAAGATATTAAAAAAAGGTCATAGTTTTAATAAAGGTAAATTATATATCTTTTACACATGGTGGCTTTGATTAAAAGTGTGGTAATGATAAAAATGGAATACCAAAATTTATTATGATAAACTAACAAGATGTTTTAAAGGTTTAACTAATTTCCGGACTATGGATTTCAATTCAGTGTACATATACATTATTAAAGAGATTTGATTAATTAGATAGTGATAATTTAAATAAGATATAAGTCTCTGGTATACTACAGAGTGGCGCACAAGTAACAGAGCGGCGCAGTTATGATTTAATTAGTGAATAAATTCTTTGTTTATCTATTTGTTTTTAATTTTTTAAGAATTAAGTGCTTCGCCCTGCGAAATTATAAAAAACCTTTGACACATGTTGAAATAAAGTGTTGGGGCTGCTTTGAATTTTGGATATTATTAAAAAAATATTTGGTGGACGAGTATTCAAATTACAGGTGAAGCCTTACAGCTTTTAAACGGTGGAAGTCACAAACAAATTTTTATTTAACGACCCCTATTTCTTTCTGATGTTCTAACTTCTTTCAAAATTTCATGTTCCTTAGCCGTTCATAGGGGGCATAGGGGTTAAGCCGTTCATAGGGGACCAAAAAATTAAAATTATCGTAACGGTAAGTTTTAGTACCGAATAGCAATTCTATAAATTTACGTTACAAATTGAAAATATACCTTAAAGAACTCTTGTTATAACATTTTAAATATACGGTTTTTTCCGAGTTTGGGGGGTTGTAGCTCCATTATCATTGCGGCTACAGAAAAGAGTTCTTCCAAGAAATAATTTTTTTTTTGCAATACCTACCCGTTGTTAAAATGTTTACTCTCTATTTCAAACAATGTAAAAGATTTTTAAACATACGAACAGAAGGACGCTAAGCTAGGATAAGCTTAGGATAGAGCTAAGCTATATAAGCATATTTTTACAAATTTTTTAAAAGTGTGCTAAAAACTCAGTGTCTCGTTTTAAATAACAAGTGTTACACATAAATCAAGTTTTAGATTAGCTAAAATTTGTAAATCTCTCAAAATTTAAATAATAAAGTTGAGTCCGCTAATGTCTTGAGCTATGATTTCCCCATATTTCGCACAAAAAAAGATGAACATGCGACCATACATTGAGTTGAGGGATGTGTCGACTTAACTTAATGATGCTGCTGTTTTACAACCCTGATAGCAAAAAAAACCTAAAAAAAAAATAAATTAATTTAATTTTTCATTTAACCAGAAGCGGACTGAATCCACTATCTTGGACATTAAAAAGGGGCTTAAGACAATTGAATATCTGTAGATATACAGGGTTAATCATAAAGGAGATTTTACATAAATATACTTAATATGTAATTATTTAAGGCAATTCAGCAGGGATAAAAGACCTTCCTCCTGCCATACCAAAAGGAGCAATAATTCTTAGCCAACTTTTCCACATAAAATTACAATAACTCAATAAAAAATATTTTATATTTTCTTTTAAAGTATTCTTTAAAGTCTTAAATATATATATTTTTTAATAAATTAGTATAAATAGGATTTTCAGATGAGTTATGGAGTTTAAGTTAATCAAAAGTAAATAAAAATATCCTTGAAATATGGTAATTTATTACTTGAGAAAATATACTTTAAATCTTTAGATACATTTTAAATTTATCTATTAGAAAATTTAAAAAAAAAATTCAAAAATTTTTTTATATTTTATGGGAGCCAATTTATCAATTAATCATTTTCATTCAATCCAATGTCTTAACTCTCATCTAAACATTATTTTTAACAAAATTATGTTTTAGGAAAAAAAAAATGTACCTTTCTATTATTTTTATTTTATTTCGAAAATATTTAAAAGATACTGACATAAATTGCAGCTACTATAGGGTATTATTCGATTTTTATAAAAGTTTTTTAAATATTGAGTGTAACATGGGTTTAAATTATGGAAAAAGTAACGTTAAAAGGTATTGTGGTGTTCAATAAATTAAAAAGTGTTAACGTTCTGGGGTTTTATGCTTTAAAAACTTTCTACTGCAGTTATTAGGTAAAATTGTATTAAGAAAATGAAATGAAGTAATTTTGATAGATCCAAGAGCATGGGATTCAATTTTGGGTACAAAAAATTCAAAATTGGTAAAAGAGAACAAACATCATTTACATAGAAGACAGTTTGAAAGACAGATGGTTTGAAACAATAATACATTTAATCATAGTAGATTACAAGCTTCTATAACGGTACAGTCAGTTGTCGGACCTTGGTCTCCTTAGCCGTAGATCTTACATTATACAAATACTGTTAGATAGTTATCCTTTACGATAAAGTGCATAATTGTAATCAGACCTGTATAATACTGAGTAAAATGGTACTTAAGTAGAGTTGTGAATACCTTTACCTAATACGCATTACTTTGTCTTTGTTCAAAACTTTCTGATTGAAAATATTTAAAAAACATATGAATACTTGGAAAATAATTGTATTCTTGATACTAAAGTATTTTTTGGTACTAATTACTCGAAATTACTTAAGTATCAAAAAATAATTACAAAAGTAATTAAACTTAAAATTTAATTATTTTCTGGGAATTAAAGGTATTTTTAACTGATTCTTTTACTTATACTTAAATTTTATAAGTATTGAAATCTAAGTAATACAAAGTAATATGTAACAGGTAAAGGCACTAGTAATTCTACCTAGTACTTAAAATATACAGGTCTGAATATAACTTACATTTTAGAAATATTAGTATGGAAATGGCAATTACAAATAGTTATCAATTACATTAGATCTTTACAAAGTATCTGTTTAACTAAACGTAATTACAAAAACCTAATGTCAAATAAAAATGCCTACTATATAAAAATCAAATTCAAACAGTATCGCGATAATTTTTTTTTCTCTATATACCGTTATTATAAAATTCTAATCATTTTTTATCCATTGAAAAAAAAAAAAACAAAATAATTGAAAATAAGATAAGATAAAAAAAAACGATATAAAGCTCACCACTTTACGGAATGATTGAATTCCTTTTCATTTTCATTGTTATTTAATAAACCGTAAAGTCTAATGATCTTCTCTCCTTTTCATTCAATTTTTTTTTTTCGTAAATCTACCAAAACAAAAAAAAAAAAAAATAAAATAAATACAACTAGATAAGAGTAAATGAGACAGGAAATTATTTGCATTAACTACATTGTCTCTTGCTTTAATCAAAATGTCTAACATAATAAAACCAAAAAAAAAAAAATAAAAGAAAATAAGGAAGAAGAAAGTAATGGAATATATATACAAACTTACATAGTACAAATATATATACATATATATACAAATACCTATACCTCAGTTACTTTAAACTGTCATCAAATTTAGAAATTTTCAATCCTTCAATAAAATTTTTTTTCAATATTTTTTTATTTATTCTTTTTCTTCATCTTACCGTTATTTTTTCTATCCCTCATTTTTCCATCCAGTGTAAAATTTCACTTCCTAATGGTTTTTATTATCGATTTATTTATTTAAAGGACCGAATGGCGGATACCACCTTATTTATATTCGCGAATAATAAGGTATATTAAATGGGAAAAAAAATGTTGAAAGAAAAGAAAAGATAGATTATATTTTTATTTGGGAATTTGAATTGTACGTAAATTTTAGAAAGAAAAATTAGTAAAACTGTAAAAAAGACATTTAATCAAATAAAAGATATTATAACCAATTTAAATATTTCGCTTCTTTTTTAATTTTTTTTTTTTCATTTTTATCCGCTCAATATTTTATTTTGTTTTCATTTACTGTTATTCTACAATTCATATACCATCACTGTGTATATAGTGACATTTATCGAATTTTGATTGCAATTTGATGACAGCTGAATTTCGTTCTGCTTTAAATTGATAAAAAACAAGTGATGAAAAAAAACAAGGTTGTTTAAAAAGTATATTTTCAAAATTATATACGGTTTTTTACTGAGTATTTTATTATTTATTTTTATAAAAATATATAAACAAATAAATGATAATATTATAATTTAGTTATTTCATCAATTCATTAATTATGAATAATAGTGCGAAATATAATGTTGGAGCTTAAATGTTAACGTTTAATTTTGGATAAATTTACACTGGTAAATAAGTTACTGTTTTATAAAAACATAAAAGTTTTAATTTTTAAGACCTAGTAGCCTTTCCACGGGGAGGTTCTCAAATTTATGCTTAGCAACACCCTTTCATTTTTTTTAGGTTCTAGAAAATCAATTGTGAACTCCACCAAAATTTGGAATTTTACCTAGAATTTTATTATCTAAGCAAAATCGATTAAAACTAAGAGACAACTTCTTAATTATAAAGAACCCCTTTTAAATTTCAGAAAAACCTTTAACATATGTTGAAATATAATGCTGCAGCTTTACATTTTGTATATTTGTAAAAAAAATTTTAACAGGTATTCAAATTGCAGGTGTTTAAAAATAGCTAAATTTCAATTTTTGAGCCCTTATAGCTCCTAAACAGGGGACGTGACAAAAAAATTTTGTTCCGACTCTTACTTTCGACTCCTATTTCCGAGGATCTATCTTCTCCAAAAATTTCGAGATCCTAGCTTGAACCGTTTAGAAGATATGTGTGACCTAAAATTTTGCAATTAAAAAAAACAAACTCAAAAAAATTAAGTTTTGCATAATAGTTTTTAATTTTAGTACCGTATGGCAATCTTAAATATTTGCCTTTTAAAAATTTATAAATTTTATAAAATCAGCTTTTTTGTGCCGTTTTCAGATTGAAAATACACCTAACAGAACTCCTGTTATAAAAGTTAAAAATAGGGCTTTTTCCAACTTTGGGGGGGGCTGTAGCTCCAGAACGGGCAGGTCCACAGTAAAAAGCTATTTTATAATATAAATAAAAAAATAAAGTTAAAAATATAATATAAAATTATATTATAATTTATTATTTTTGCAATACCTACCCGTGGTTAAAATTTCTTTACTCTATTTGAAGAGGTGTAAAAGTTTTTGTAAACATACGGACGGACAGAGTGAAGCTATATAGGCACATTTTAATAAAATTTTTTGAAAATGTGCTAAAAAGCGTTATGATAGAATTTTTAGAGTAAAATTAATAACCGTAAAAAACTGTTGTAGAATAAAAAATTGCCGATTGACTTTGTACGCCTTTTGATATGCAATTTTTTAGGTATTTTGAATAGCTATTTTCTCCAAGTACATATTTTCGAATATTGTTTCTCCTATTAGAAAATAACAGTTATCGGTAATTTTTTTTTATTTACTTTAACCGCAATTGTGGAAATCTAAATAAAATTACTTACATATTAGATGTCTCCACAATTTTCAATGAGTCCGAAAAGTACGACAGGACAGACAATAAAAAAAAGGTGAAAAAATTAAAATTAAAATTTTAAATGGTAAAAATTAAAAAAAAAGGAAACTGTAATAAATGCTTGGATGATTGAAAGTAGCAAAATAATTCTTATGGTATGGAGATTAGTATTATTGATTATTGTAGGAAATATACGAGAAAGGTATAAATGTTCAATTCAGTATATTGATTGAATTACATTGTGAATTCAAATAGATTCGCAAATAATTAAGTAATTTGTAACATAGTTTTTAGATACCGTTGTTGTAATACTGAAATTCAATATTTTATTGAACAAATATTGTAAGATTTTTAAAGTAAATGTAAATTTAAAATTTTTTTAAGGATTTATTTAAAGTTGCAATTTAAAACTCTTAGAAGAATATTTGATTATTTAAACGTATCTGAAACATTGATAATTTGCTGATTAAAGTGCAAGTTGTTGTTTCACTCAAAACAGAAATATATTTTCCTCTAATTTATAATTTGATACATTTATTACCTATAGAGCGGTTAAGATTAAGTAAATTTGAAGCATATTATGAACAATATAACGATATAATGTATTAAGATGCAGAGTATGTCTACAACAATAAGATATTCTAATTTAATTTTTGAATACGATTTTAGAAAGAAGCTGTAATTTTATTAACCAAAAAAATTTGCATCCTACAGTATTTCAACAAATTGACAGTTAAATGCAAAGTAGTATAATTTTAGTTTTTAAACCCATAGCCTTTCTACAATGAACGCTCTAATTTTACTCTCTGACGCAGACATTACGCATAATTAAAAAATTTTTTTAACTTTTAACTTTTTCACTTTCTCTACGTATTTAAATGTCAAATAATTGAACTTTGAAAAATGAAAAAATATATTATCCGAATAAAAAAATAGAAAATTATTAATTTTTTTTCCATCATTGAATATTTTTTAATTCATGAAATTTGTAAACAAAACAATATTAAAAAACATTGTCATGTACATTTCATTGTAGACACTCCTTTGTTAACTACGTAATGAGAGCGAAACGAGAGCGAAACGAGAGCGTCATTGTATTCATATCATTGTAGATAGGCTATTACTTATAAATATGTCAATAAGCTCATCCTTGTTTCTAAGGATCTAGCACCTTTTAAAATTTCAAATTTCTAACTAAAAGCTTGAGGAATATACAAGGGTCTAAAAATTTTGCAAAAACTGAGTCTTGCATAACAGTAAATTAAATATCGCATGGTAACACTATATATTATAATAAAGCATATGAAAACAACTGTTGATTAGCTTGATCAGATTTAATCTTCAGAAATAAATTTGTACACGAAATGTATATTTTTTTGCAATAACTGTCCGTTGTTAATATTTAATATTTTTATATCAAACGAAGTAAAACTGTTGTAAACACCCAGTCAGATGAACAGAGTCATACTATATTGGCACATTTTTTGAGAAATTTCTGGAAATTCTAAAATTGTGTGAAAAAGTGTAAAATTTTGCAAAACTTTGCAAAATTCAAACCTTTTTCTTAGAATTTTCCATGACTTTATTCATCTTTATGTATAAAGATGATTGATTTTTGACAGTTAAATAAAAAAATTCGTAAGTATAACAAACAACTACAACACCTATTTTACAAGGTCGCTTACAAGTTAGTTCACAACATCGTTTTCAAATAAGTAACTAAATATTTATAATAAAATGTTTGCTTTAAAACACTTGACAATCTAAATTAATTGAGGTCACTAGATGTTAGATTACAGTTTTAATATTATTTAGATTTCAACATTAGCAACACACGTTGCCGTGTAATTTAATAACTTTTTCTGTAGTAATATTGACGTGTGTTTCTGTACTTATGTTGACGTTTCAAAAAAAGTTTTCATTCAATTTATTTTCGGTAAATGCGAAATTTTTAAAATTAATTTTATTTTTCTAAATTTATTTATCAAAATGCCAAAATTTCGCAGAAAAAAAAAAATTCTTTGATGTTTAGAGCGCACCTTGCCGACAGGAGACAACAACTAAACTAAAGGTATTTAGACGCCTTCAAGAACAAATTGAAAAAAAAGAAATAAAAAAAAAAGTAAAATTTGAATTATACAAAAATTATTCAAGTGTTTCAGACAAATTTTCAATGGAACATTTTATTTGATTTAAAAAAAAAATAAAAGTTTTATTTTATCAAAAAAAAATTATTATGAAAAATTTTATAAAAAAAAAAAAAAAAATTTTATTTAAAAATGCAAAAAATTAAATATAAAATAGAATTAATTTTAGATTTTCTTTTGAAATTTATTATGCTATTGTGAATTTTTATTGTATTTCATAGATTTGCTAGATTTGTTTGGCGAAGCGCCCATTTGGCGTACATCCCAACGCCATAAAATTGAAATTTTAAGAAAACATCAATCAAATTCACTGGGGGTTTTTATTTTGTTTTGTTTTGTAGGTGATTGCACAAAGGTAAAATGGGATAAGGTATATTTTATTTCAAAAATTTGTTTGTTTTTTTTGCAGTTGAATTTTTTGAAAAAAAAAATTATTTTATTATTTTGAAATTTAATTTCAAATTTTTCATTTTAATATGCAAGAGACAGGCGCATTGGTATACAAACATATATTTAAATTAATATTCTTTAAAATGTTTGTATTATGTTAGTAAATTAATCGTTTTAATTAATGTTTGCCCGATTTTAATGGTTTAATTGAGTTCGAGGTAGTTTTAATTTAAAATATGTGTGATTAGTTGATTTCGAGTAAAGGAAGTAATTTGAGAATTGGGAATGGTAATATGTTTTTAGGATATTCCAATCTATATTCGAAACTCTTACAGGTCTTTTTATTAGGGAACGAAGGACTACCACAATAAAACTATTATGAGCTAGACTCTTGATTCACCTGTTGGAACAATTTTTTTTAACCTATCTATCTTCACTTTCTCTCTTTTCATCATCAGTACCATAATGGAATGATAATTCCATAATTCTGTGTCTCCCATTGTTCTCGGTCAGAAGATTTTTCAGATTAGTCTAAAACATCTAATTATATAGACCTGTATTTTATTCATAATATTTGTAGCTACCATACAAATGTATTGATGTGTCACATTTATATATACATTTTGTTTATTTATTTATTTGTAGTACCAGACAATTGATCCCTTGCCTATTTGACATTTGGACTTCTTATTAAATTATTTTTATATAAACTATATTTTTTTATTATATATGATCCGACCAGGATTTGAACCTGTTATTCGATTGAAAAGCCGACACTTTATTCCTGAGCTATCAGTTAGATGCACATTTTATTTGTTTCTATTTAATTATTAAACTTCCGCGTCTGAATATATACCATAGGTAAATGCTGGAACAGTTGGGATTTGTTATATATCTTATAAATTTTTAAAAGTTACGTCATATTTTTTTTTTGTATCTGTGAGTTATATTATTCAATTAAAATATTTTTTTTGTATTTGGTATTGGTTTTCATATTAATTTAAACTCAATGAAGAATGTTAGTGGAATTGAATCGAAATCAAATAAAAGATTTTTCCATTTCAACCAGGATTCGCACCTGGACTCTTCGATTAAAATTGAAGGTCCTCTTTCTATAAGCAATACATCACTAGAATGTTGTAACTGAAATAAGTCCTTAGTGTGGGATAGAAAATATGAAAATATATTTACAATTTATAAATACACGGTGGATCTGCTTGGACTAACTCATTTAAAATGCTTATAAATTTTTTATTTATTTTTTTTTTTTACAGATAACAAAGAATTCTATAAAGTGCAATCACATTTTCATTTAATTGCAAATGTCAATAAACAGTACTGGCAAATTTGGGATACGAATGAGTGACAACTACATTCTCTCAGATACACTATTTGGTGTGGAATAATGGCTGATAGTTATTGGTACGTAAATTTTCGAAAATGAAACTGGGCATCTAGAAACCTTCTCTGGTGTCTGTATACCAGACCATGTTGAAAGATATTTTACGTTTTCAATAACAGTGACATATAGTTCTAATAAGATAGATCTGCGGCTCATAGCGTAAGAGAGACAATAGCGATTCTCCAAGAAATCAGTTGGTTCAAGTTGCCCCCGCTATATAAGGCGTTACAAATACTTTTAATAATATTATTATTACTTCATTTATAAAATATTTAACAATATACATACTTCTTAATATGAAAACTTATTTAAATATTGTTATGCGCTAAAAATACAAAAATTATTCAAATTTCTGCTTCATTTAGTTGATTTCAAGGAATTTTCATCTGAAATACTTAAAAATTTACCCTGTGTTTCGTTAATTCTTTCAATAAAATTCATTTAAATTTTAATACAAAATATTTTTAAAACATTTTAACTAAATAAATTAAATCTTTATTACTTTGAGTATATGTTTATATTTAAATTTAAAATATTTACACATTCAAATTTATAATTTGTCAACCTCAAAAAATGACATCTATACAAATTACTTAATATTTACTAGTCGTTTATTTTCAATAAAATTAATTGTTGTATTATTACAAAAGTAAGTGGTAAAATTAATTACAGTTATTTTGAAATTATTTAATATTATAGTATTTAAGTAATAATTTACAATTTAATGAAAGAATTGTTTAATTTTATTTTATTTATATTTTAATGATACATAAATGGTACACAAATGAAATATAAGTTTGATAAAATATGTCACATGTAAGTTTAAACTAAAACGCATTACGGATGTAATTGATATTATTGCAAAGACTTATGATATTATATTTTAAAAGTTGCATAATGACACTCACTCAAAACCTTATTTTAGAGATTCTTTGATTTAAATATTATGTCTTCTATAACCCGTTTAGAAAATTGTTGAGTGACACTCTTTGAATAAATGTCAAACTATAAAGGAGCATGTTTATATGTTTTATTCTGAAAGATAAAATAATTTAATGAGATTGAATGTACAACTGCAAAATATTCAGTATCATACATACTTATCAAATATTGATAAGCCTAGCTAAGCCCTGAAATAGATAAGGCCAAAATTAGTCTGAAATTTTGTTGTACATAAAATATGATATATGAGTGATTGATTGAGATAAAAGACTGATTTAATCCATATTTTTACTTTTAGAAGATTATTCTAAAAAACCAACAAGGCTTTAAATCGTTTTCAAAACTCGTTTCCAACTTAAATTTACTCGAGTAAAGCATCTCCTAATTTCGAAAATTTTAGCTTTATTATGAAGTTCAATGATTTTTGAAAACTACCAGATACTTCATTTATTCAGATTTTGAGGTTAATATAGCAAGAACGATTTCGTTGTAAGCGCCAATTATATCCATATTGTTCTGGGAATTAAAAATATTTTAATTATACGTATTCAAACGAATAATATATGTAGATATATATATATATATAGATTTTTATAATAATATATATATACAAATTAAATTTTAATTTTTAAGAATTTTTTTTTTATTTATCTCATCATTAACCATCACATTTCAACATATTTTTGAATATAATTGTGTGTATTTTCAATCTGTTTTGAATTAATCTATTTAATTTTAATACCATTTGATGACATCTGTCGTCTGAGTATGTTAAAATGAAAAATTCTAATGATGTGTGGCATAAGTTTTATGCCAATTCTATCCAAAATAACAAAACAAAAATACCTGCATCAGGTAGAAGAAAGCACCAATTGTAACCATAGGAACAATTTATATAAATAATATTATGTTGATTACATTTTGGTTTTAATAGAGCAAATTACTTAATTAATTTGAAAAATATTAAATACAAAAAAAAAAATAAAATTAAAATTTTTTTCAAATATTTTTTTTTGCTTTAATTTTATTGGTGTAAAAGTAAATCGAGCGATTTGTGCCAAGATCTCTCTCTCTCTTTATTTTATTTTTTTTCTAGATTTATAGTGACTTGTAAACTTGTTGGCAATTAAAAATGTTGTAAAACAAAATATTTTAATATTATTATAATTTTAAATTTAATTTAATTTTAAGATAAAAAAAAAACCCGAAAATTTTTTAAATCAACCGAAAAAAAGAACTAAAATATGCATACAATTGAATTAAATAAAATTAAATTTGATAATTCGGTAATTTAGTTAATGCAACAATGTTTCAATGAGTTACTCTTTAAAAAACTTTTCTTGCTTAAAGCCTCAGTTTGCAAAGATACGAAATACAAAATACGTAACGTAAGAAATTGGCCCATGAAAGCTTTTAGAAATTAACTTTTAAATAACTAGATAAATTCATTATTACTTGATTATATCTTAGGAACTCACAATCTGAGTAGTGTATTGAATATATTAAAGTAAGGCTTAAAATATGAATACTTAAGAAACATTGCAGGCAAATTTATGCAAAAGCTTGTGAGAAGTAAGGAAATTCTATTCTTTAACACTAGATTTCAAGTCAAACATCTGATCAGAGATATGATAGAAAATCAAAAAACCAAGTAAATCGTAATACTTTGGGTTTTTTTTTAAGAGAAGTTTAATGTTTTGCAGAGTTTGTTTTTAGAGTACATTGTTCTCTGTGGACTGTTACATATCTGAAAATACTTAGGCAGTTTAATTTTATTAAAGACGTATGCTCAAAGACTTATGATTTTAAGGTACACTGGTACACACTAAGAACAAAAAACTTTATGGGTGAGCAGAGGTGCATCATTATCACTACTTTAGAAGATATGAGTCTTATATTATGTCTCACTCATAATTCAGTTTTATTTTGATAAGTTGCGAACCAAATGTCTTTTACATTTTATTAAAGCAAAAATATCTCTAGATTTTCTTAGTTTAAGGTGATAGTCGCTTAAATTCAAATATTGTCAACAATGTGTCAATTAAGACCTGAACAACTTAAGGTCTAATAATTTCTAAAGTTGTGAAAACAGCATCCGTCTTTCAAATAATTATTTTATTTGTTTCCACATGCCTGATGTGGCGATTTAAAAAAAAAATTAAAAAAAGTTTGAGTTGGAAACACCCTATATATGTGTATAAGATTCATATTCGCTGCATCTAGCATATCCAGTGAAATGTGGACAAATGAAAATACAGGGAAATGATAATACAGGAATATTGTAAATACAGGGAAATGAAATGAAGTAAAATTAAATACAGGTGGTGCGACTTGCGACAATAACCTAATCGCTTACTATGCAATAAATGTGTTGAATAATTTATGTGCAGTAAATAAGCTACAGTAGGTATCACAAATGTTCTTTGAATGAAAGATTTTTTTTTATTTCTTAGTATACTATTCAAGTAATAAAAGGTATCGTCCCCTTAGTAATGAAGTGGCGTATATGAAAAACTAAGTTTTTAGGAAACAAAAATTTTATTTTAAAGTCATCCAGTTTTTGTAAAAATTGAATAAGTTCAAAGCAGTTAAAAGAGTGAGGAATCCAATGGAGCTATAATCAAAAAATGGTGTATAACTATTATGCGCCACTTCATTACTAGAGAGACGATATAATCAAATCCTAATTGAGAACAATGGCGCCTTGGATATAAAACAGTTCAAATTTGCAACGTAAGACAATCTATAAATTTCTAAAACTAAAAAATCGAATTGGATAATCGTAGAACTATACTATGACTTATTTGCAAAACGCTCTTAGTTAATTTTAATGGTAATCAGAGTCGTAATATATTTAAATTTTAATACTTTAATCTTAAATATTGTAATACTTAAAATCATACTTATTTTTACAAAATAAAATTTGCATTATTAAAAATATTCTTAAAATTAATAAAATCAAAAAAAAAAAAAGCGATTTTAAAGATTCTTTAATCTTATCTTGAATTTATTTAATTAAACATCATTTATAAATTTAAAATCTCCAGAAAACAAATTTACACATTATTTCTTTTGTTTTTGTCGCTGAATACTAATCGGATTAAAATAATCATTAATTATATTTTTTTTTTTTTCTCACCATTTTTTTATACATTTTTCACCATCACCATACAATTTTTAATTTTTTGAACTTTAACTGATCGTTTTGGTTTTTTTTTCTTCTTATCTTATTCTGAGCCAAAACAACTAAAGAAGATTCAGTAGACTAAGTCCATTATAACACTAAACACCTTAGTCACTTTACGAAATTTATAACAATTTTTATAAGTAGAAAATAAAAAAAACAATTAAAAAAAGGACATTGTTGTTGTTTTCTTTTTATTTTTAATTTTTATAAACCACCATAATCCGGGCATGCATAGAAATCTTTTATTACTGAGTGAATGAATAAAAAAACATTATTAGAGTAGGATAGAATGAAACAAAAGAATAAAATATTTACAAATAAGAAGAATGAAAAAAAAAAAGTTATATTTATTTTTTTTTTTTTAAATAAGAATATAATATAATCAAATATCTTTCTCACTTTACAGACTAATTAGGTAAAGTGATTCAAATGTACCCCACCTCTTCTGTTTAAGTGAATAATTTTTTCTTTTTTTTTTAATATTTTATTGTATGAAAACAAAACTGCGTTTTTGCTATTAGTACAGAGGTGGAAAATTTAGTAATATGTAATATTAGTTAAAATACCGTTAGAAAGTTGGAGCTCAGTTGAATTCCTGAATTATAAGGAAACATCTGAAAATAGACGGCTGGTTGGTAGTAGTTAGAGAGTAGACCCTTTTACTAAGGAGTTCGCTTTGTATATTTAATATATTTCAATAGAAACAGAATATAAATAAATAATTTAATTTATAAATATAACTCACAGATATAAAAATAACTGAAGTATTTAATTATAATAATACAAAGAAAAAATAGATTTAATTTCAAATTGAATGCAAGAGATTCTATATGTATAAGACCTAGTATAAAACAACCTTGATTTTCTCTTTTAAATTGGATATATTGTTTCTAATAAAAATAACAATTCTCTCTTAACTGTTAACGCATTTCTTTAAAGCAACTAATTGCTTAAATAAAATTACCAACTTTTGATGAAAAAATTTCGACACTAATTTAAGAGTGGCTTTAATTATATTTTTGGCAATGACAGCCCATAAAAAATTGGAATATGCTTTGATTAAATTAAAGTGTGCTGAAAAATGATATTATCAAACTAGGCTCTAATTAGCAATTGCTAACGTTTATTTTCTGTTTTGAAATACATATAATATCTCAACAACGGCAACCCTCATCAAATAAAAAAAAAAAGTGCAACATTTGTATCTAATAGATCAACAAATATTCTGTTTATATAAAAACAAAACTAAAGCAGCAAGGATGCTTTCAAAATGTCAATTTCGCTTTTCAAATGTCAATTTGGGAAGCTTTTCAAATGCCAATTTCGTCCTTAAAGAATAGAATACGCCAATAAGGATGAATATTTTTTGAAAGCTCACAACACTAAGTATTCACCGAATCTAGTCTTTTAGTCCTGCACTGCAACATTATTTACTTTAGAAAAGCTGTTCTATATACTAATATTAATTTAATTCAAATTAATGCGGTATTGTGGATAAGCATTCAAATTACTTACTAAGTTTTTTTTTATCATACAATCATGTTACCACGTTTGTGTCTCGTTTAAAAGTTTTTTACAGTTACCTTTTCAAGTCATTGTTAAGTCCAAATTTTTTGTTTTTGTTTTTAATATTGTTTATAATTCATTCAATTTTTTTTACGTTTTCATTTTCAATTTTTTTTACGTTTTTTTTATATTACACTTTAGTATATACATATTAAAGATAAAGATACTTTTCTAGAATATTGTCCAGCCATATGCAATAATTTGGCCCGCCAAAAAAAAAAAAAACAAAAAATAAATAAAAAGAAAAAACAATATATAAAAATTTACTCTTAAGTTGTAAAACAATATTTATGAACCGTGTAGCGCTGGGCATTGTCACAAAAGCATTAAATTCATTATTTTTTTTTTGTTTTTAATTTTCCACCCTCTCTCTTCGTAACGGTATTGTGTCTCATTCTTCAAATTAATATTTTTTTTTTTTTTTTTTTTTTGGCAGTAAATAAATTGGGATATTTTCAAAATAATAAAAATGAATTTTTTTTGTTTTTTATTTTGAATTTTTTATATTTTGTACACAAACGATGAATTGCCAGGATTCAACTTTCGGTTTTTAATTTTTTTCATTGTTTATTTTTGTTTTGTTTTTTTTTTACCGTTCATTTTTTTTTTTTTTTATCAACTTATGAAATCATTAAAAATGGTCATCAGAAAGATATATAACACAGTGTAAAGGTGAAAAAGAGACAAAAAATAGTACTGAATGCCAGGAAAAAAAAAAAAACAGTAAAAAATGAGAATGAAAATAATATCAAGGTGCTATCTGAGCACATAGAATATCATATTATTATTCAGTTATGTCTCATTTACCGTTATATTTCATATTTTTTTTTTAATTTTATCTTTTACTAGAATAAATGGTAAAAAACAAATTGTTGTAAAGAAAACAACATCACCATCATTGAATGCATAACGGTAAAAAGTTATATTTAAATTGGGCAGTACAATAGTATTGTAAGGCAAGGAAGAGTATTTACTTGTGGACATATCATAAAACATTTCAACAGGAGGGTGGTTTTTTTATTTGCATAACAGTAAAAACAAAAAAAATTCTGAAGTTGAAACAGACAATATCAGGAGTAAAAGAGACAAAAAAATATAAAAAAAAAAATTGAAATGTGAGAAAAAGAATAAAATAAAAAAAAATATAAAATTCATTCGTATGCATCAACATTTCATATGCGCCGTTGGAAGAAGTGGGTGCCAAACAGAACAGTATAATAATAACGGTGGTAGTTTATAAGTTAAAAACCAACAAAATGTCATAGACATTTGGCACCAGATGCTATTGTGGTGTTTTCACCTAACAAATTATTTCGCGTTTTTGTTTGTTTGTTTGGGTTTGTTTGTAGTTTTTTGGTTTTTCTTTTCACTTTCAATGTTTTTTATTTTTTTTTTTCTATTTTTTAGACTTTTGTCATTTGTTTTTTTTTGTTGTTGTTGTTGTTGTAATGCATATTTTATTTTTTTGTTACGTTATTTATTAAATTATAAAGTAAATGGGTAACTATTTTAAAGTCGTTAAATATTTCGAAAAAAAAAATATAATATATGTGTATTTACAATAAATCGTTAAGTTTAGAAATGGAAAGAGAAATTTGTATGAAAAATGTAAACCAAGATAAAATTTAACAACACAGTGGAGGAAAATGAGGAAAATTTTAAATAAAAAGTGTTAGATATTTAGTATATAGTTAGTTATGGCTTATTGAATTTTATAAATTTATAAAAAATAATTTATTATTTTTTTATTATGTACATATTTAAAAAAATAAATATTAAGAAGCTATGGATTGTATATTGAAGATAACGCGCCAGTTTTATGGAAAAATCAGAAAATTTGTAAGAAATAAGAGTATGAATAAGAGTATATATGTAAACAAATAACAAAAACCAGAATCTGGCTACAAATCAAATAAATATTTTTACAAAGAAATAAACATAAACAGAATCGATAATTTTATGATAAAACTTATTTGAAACCATTATTTTAGAACAATAAATACTCTAAAAATGATCTCATATAGTCATATCTTATATATTTTACCACAATGAAAGGTATATTAAAAAAACTTTGCACTCAGGTTCTATAACCCCTGACCAATTTATAAATCTTAATAAAGAGGTTATATTTTGAATTCCTAATCATGTCATTATACATTATGTCTCTATCGTAGACGGACTTCTTGTAAAACTATTGAATATGAAATTATTTTACCAGCTAAAACTAAATCCATCTTAATTTTAAAAGACAACAGGGCTGTGGATCTTTATGAAAATCAATACTAATATTTTTAAAGTCATATCAAATTTTTAAAACACATTAAAAAATTAAATTCCATTATTAAAAGCAATAAATTAGTTCGTATAACTAAACCAATAAATTATATTATATTTAAATTTAAAGAATATATTACAGAATATAATTTACAAATATTTAAAAATTAATATACCTACCATTGAGATGTTCAGAATTTTTTTAGATAAGAGTTTCCCCTTTTACGGTACTAATTTGAATAGTTTGTTGACTCCTAAAGAATCTTTGAAGCTGTCTTTGTGCTCTAGTATATACTACAAGTAATATTAATAAGATTAAATACACAATGCTCCAATTGTTCTTTATCTTTTCAGATACAGGGAAAGAGGAAAATTTTGAAACTAAAATTTTAGTTATTTTATATAAGCTCTAAACTTCTTAAGAATAAAATGTTAGCTTCTCTTACAGATTAATAAATGTTTAAACAGTTATTCATAGAATTAGAATTAAATTATTTAAACTAAATGCCATTCAATTTAAATTTTTTTCCAAATAACTATTAAAATTTTATTTTTAAAAAGTTTAAGTTTGTACAAAATATTTAAAATAACAAAAAATGATAAACTAAAAACTTTTCATGGAATATATTTTCAAAAATATTTTAGTCTCAAAGGACATACGGACAGGGACAATATACATGTATAAATAAATACCTACATAAAATTCACCAAATATACATTTCCTGTAATGTTTAAAATTCAAAAAAAAAAAAAAATAAAAAAAATTCAAATATGTTTTACATTCCACATAAAAAAAATTATAAATAATATAATAATCAGAACAAGGTCATTTGATATTAATTAAATTTAAAAATTTTGAATACAATTGAAATTAATTATTTAAATAAAAAAAAATAATATATTTAATTTGCTAAAATGCTTTAAAACGTTTTTAAAATTACAAAATTATTTTGAATGGAAATATTTTCTTATTTCAAAAATTCTCTTGTAGTTCCTGTATATGGCACAAGAAAATAATAATATTTCCAAAATGTGTATAAGGAAGAAAAATCATCCTAAAATTATGCAAAAAATATAAATTCAAAGCAATATTTTTTAAAAATTTATCCTAAAAATATGCAAAATATTCCAATTTGAAATTTGAAAGACAAGATAATAAATATTGTATTGTCATCTGGTTCTAAGTCTATATTTAAATTTTCAAGTCTCTAGATCAAGCTGTAAGTTCGATAAAAATTATAACAATTACAAAATACTGTTTGTACTGAACAGATAGACAATTGGAATCAAACTAATAAAAACATTTTAAAAATTTAATAAATCATTTTTTTTTTAAATTATATTTACCACAAACCTTTCCTATTAAATTAAATTGTAATGAAATTATTTAATAATAATAATAAATGAATTAAAATATAATAAAACTATTGAATAATAATTATATTTTATTATTAAAATATATTCAATTAAAATTTAAACTATAAAAAATCATATCTAACATATACTTAGTACATAACTAATATAATATACAATATTTATTTAAATTATATATAAAATATTTAATAAAAAGTATAATACCCTTAATTAATATTTTATATATTTTTTTTTTGTATTATTATTATTTTTAATTTAATTCATTTCAATTTGTACCATTTATTTCTAATATATGTATATATTTATTGTATGTAAATATATATTGAGTTTATAAAATAAATATATTAATGTATTACATAGATATTTAAAAACCAATAACAACAATAATTACAATTAATATAACAATAAATAAAACAAAAAAAAAAAAAAAAAAAAAACAACAAAAAAATGCACAATATAAAAAACAAATGAAAAACGAATGAAAATTGATGAAAATTTGTGAACCAAGGTCAGGCATACCACATCAATTGATTATATTTTAAATGTTTTTTTTTTCTTTCTTTTTCTTTTTTTTTTTTTTTTTCATATTGTTTCTGTTCCACATATTATTATTATATTATTATCATTATATATTTATTTACTTTGTATATAAATATATATTTACAAATAAATATAATTATTAAATTATACATATTATATAAAATTTTATATATAAATTGTGTATTAGTATAATATAAAATATATATATGAATAATTAATATATAATATAATATATCTATAATATTTACATTTATTACTTTATATCTAAATATTAATATTATTTTTATATACTCTTTATTATATAAATATTTATTTTTACGACTCTACTTGTATATATATATATATATATTAATATATAATACCAATTAAAATTAATATAAATATAATATTATATTATTTAATATTAAAAACTAGATATTCACCACATCAAATACAATAATATTAATGTTAATTTAATACTATAATATAATTGCAAAATACATATAAATAAATTAAAAATATTGTATATAAAAATAATATAATATACAAATATATAAAGTAACAGTTTTTTCGAGATATTATATATTTTATTTATTTTTTATATTAAAAAGTATAAGTAAAGTACTGATGAAAATATTCACCACAAAAAAAAAGGAGAATTTTTATAATATCATAAAATAATTTTCTCTCTCTCTTGAAATATAAATATTATATATTAATAATATAAGTACATACAAATTATATTTTATATATACATAAAATTAAAGCTCTCGATATATAATATGTAGATATATAATATAATAAATATATTACAAGTTTTTACATTTTATATAATATTACTGTTATACTAATATTCACCACTAAAAAAATGCAAAATTTTAAGTTTTATATATGTATGACAATTTTCCTTGTTATTATCTATTTTCTTTTTGTGTGTGTGTTTTTTTTATTGGCGCCATTCTCATTTTCTTCGAGGAAAAATGAAAAATAAAATTTTCTTATTTAACTCTTCGTTAAATACTGGGAACCCTAACTGAGAAGCCTAATGAAAACAAGAGACTGAAGAAATATTGAAAATTGGTATATTATGTATTTGTTTTGTTTGTTTTTTTTCTATTTGTGGTTGTACATAAGCTTT
>OY720441.1:10804953-10864838 GCA_963082915.1 Dolichopus griseipennis
TTGATCTTTCAGCAGTTGAAAAATTTATTCTTTTAGTTAAGAAATTATGATTTTAAATGAGTTTAATTAATTGATTTCAAACTCACTTTTAATGCAATTGAAGTAAATTAGTTGATTTTTTTTGGTATTAAGGTATTAGAAAACTAGTGAAAAATTTCTAATAATTGAATCAACTTGAATATCGAATATTGCATTTTTATTCTAAATAAAAAAACAAATTAACAGAAGAAAGATTTTTGAAATTATACAACTCTTAACTATTAATTCTATAGGTTAGGGAAAATTTAATTCAATTCTTTGTCATTAGCAATAATAATTTAATTTGAATTACAAACTTATTTAATATTATCATATTAAGAAATCAAATAAATTTTATGAATTATGTAAAAATAAAACAGAAAAAAACGACTTCATCCTAAAAGTATGCAACATTTTTAAAATTAAAACTTATTTTTATTTTTTATTTGTTTAATTGGCAGAGTTAGTAGCAATACATGAAGTATTAAAGTTATGTATAAAGCTAAATAATTCAAAAATAAATATTTATTCAGACAGTTTAAGTGCCCTCAGAACTCAATGCCATAAATAACTGCGCAAATAAACAACCTTTAGTAAAAGCCGTCAGAAACCTTTTAAGTCAAGTGGGAAGGGAATTGAAATAATATGGGTCCCCGGTCATAGCGGAATTGAAGGAAACGAATTTTCAAACAGAGAAGCCAAGTTAGCTATAAAGAGCCCGATCATAGGCTTACATAACCAACACTTAAATTTAAAAATAAAGCGATTTATACAAACCGCTAGGCAAGCTATCTGGGATAACACAAATAGCTTTTTACAGACACACTGGCTCACAGCGTTAAAACCAGAATACGAAATCGGTAAGGGAAGAAAAATTGACGTAAAAATCTGTCGCATTAGACTTGGCCACACATTTGCTACAATACTACATTTGCTGTTTGACAAAACAGACTCTCCTTTTTGTCCAAAATGTGGACACACACTCTCTGTGAAACACAATTTCCCCGAATGTCCTTTCACATTAAATATTTTGACAAACAATAATCTAAAAACTGAACATCTTCTTCAACCTAACCGCAATTGAATAGATCTAATACAAAAGATAGCTAGGGATTTTAATATTTGGAATTAAATTTAGATATAATGGACAAAGAGGAGAAAAAAAGCTGAATCTTAAAAGTTATATTTAAAAATGGAAAACTAAAAGAACATAAACAAGTAATATCAATATTAATGCACATTATATAAAAACATGAATTACAAGATTAACAATTTTTAAATATTTAAATTAAATTATACATAAGGATTAGTTAAGAAATCAAAAAAGTATTTTCAAAATTGTAAATTAGAAAACGGTAGTATAACTTAATAAATATTGATTAATTAAGATAACTATAAAAATAGTTTTAAAATTCAAATTTAAATAAGATATAAAAATTGAAAGATTAATAAGAATCAGCCCACAATGGCTCTGGCAGCCGAGGGCTTAACTAATACCTAGAATTAAAGCTTAGTCTTGCAATAAATTAAAAAAGGCAACAATTTTTTTTAAGTACCTACTAATAAAATTTTAAAATACATAAATACGTTTCAAAAGATAGACGAGGCCTAGATGGTGTGGTGGCTAAGAACATAGCTTAATAAATAAGTGGGTGTGGGTTCAGAGTCTGCACATGTCGGAAAAGTGTTTCCTTAACTAACACTACTATTACAATATAAATATGAAAGAATATATAAAATAAATAAATTAATAGAACATATCATGGCCCTAGTGTAGCTGTAGTTTCCGTAATATTGCAAAATTCTATAATGTGATTCGTTATATTACATATAAATAAATAGAGTTAATAAAAAATGTACAGAAGAGTTTAATGTTTGTTATTGTCATCAATTCTTCAGTTTTTTTAAATTTTAAATTTTGGGTCCATCGAGATATTGAAGAAGTGAAAAACAATCTTTATTAAACAGACGGACAAAAAAAGAAATAAATGAAACAAAAAAAAAGCCATAATGGTGGTATAAACAGATTTGGTTTTATACTTATTCACCTCCCTTGACACTATACGTCTTCTACAAAGATTTTCCATCCTATGGCTCATTGTTTGATTTCTCTCCAACCCTTGTGGTCATCTTCCAATTTTTTTTTTACTAACCTGTGCTGTGTTTCCCAAGGTTTGCCTTCTTTTATTTTTATTCCTCAGGTTTTCTGATGGAATAAGTATAAAATATAAGTGTTCATATTTGCATTTAATTTAGTACTTATTTGAAACGCAAAAAAGTCAATCTATCCAGCAGATTAATTTCTCTCGAATTACAGAGACTGATAGTTAGGGTCTAGATAAGAAATTAAATTAGATTTTTACACAATTATAGGGATAAAGAAATTTCTATTTTATAAAACACTAGCTAATACCCGGTGCGCGTTGCTGCGCCTCTCAATGGAGGTTTAATTAAAGTTGATGTTACTGCAAAAAGTTAACACAAAAATTACACTCGGTTTACACATGTAAATTTTAAAATGTATGAAAGCAATCTTTTTAAAATCATTTTTCTAGGATTGTTCTAGTAATTTTTGAAACTTTCTGTAATTCAAAGCAGTACAAACTACTTTCCAAAGTTTGACGTAATTTACTTCCAAAAAAATTTTTTGACCAATCGTAGGACCGACTGTTAACATACTCAACTCCATTTTCAAGTTGCTTCACACATATAAAATTTGAGGTCAACCGGTAAAATCGTTTCTAATTTAGAGTTAAGTAACGCAAAAATCTATAAAAGCCACTGTACCCCATTGGGTTAACGGAACTATACTTTCTCTTTGGGTAAAGCAGTATTGCGCTAAATTGGACGTAATTTTCTTCCAAATCTTTTTTTTGTCAATCGTCGGGCCGACATGAGTTAACCAATTGCAAGTCTGTAAAAAGAGCTAATTTCATTCTCAAAACGGAACACATATACAAAATTTGAAGAAAATCGGTTAAACCGTTCCTAATTTAGAGTAAAGTAACCAAAAACTTTATAAAAAGCTGTTGAGTCGCAATGGGTTAATGCAACTCAATAAAATTTTCGTGTGGGCTTTCTTTTTAGCCAAAGCAGAATTTCGTAAAATCGGACAAAATTTGGACCCAAAATTTTTTTTGACCACCCGTCGGCCCGACATGGGTTAACAAATTCCAAATCTGTTAATAGTGTCAACTCAATATTCACAGGAGAGCACGTATACAAAATTTGAAGAAAATCGGTCAAACCGTTATTAATTTAGAGTTTAGTATTGAAAAAACCAAAAAAAGCTGTTGGGCCCCAATGGGTTAATGCAACTCAATAAAATTTTTGTGTGGGCTTTCTTTTTAGCCAAAGCAGAATTTCGTAAAATCGGGCAAAATTTGGACCCAACATTTTTTTTGACCACCCGTCGGCCCGACATGGGTTAACAAATTCCAAAACTGTTAATAGTGTCTTCTCAATTCTCAAAGAACATCCCGTATACAAAATTTGAAGTCAATCGGTCAAACCGTTTTCATTTTAGAACAAAGAAGTTTAAATACTTGCACCACAGCCCCAACTTGGCGGTCCGTTAGAGCAAAGTTTTTGGGCCATGATTTCCTTCCGAACCCAAAAACCTCTATATACAAATTTTCATGAAAATCGGCTGGGCAGTTTAGGAGCCAACTCGTTACATACAAAGAAACAAACAAACAAACAAACAAACAAATAAACAAACTTTCGCTTTTATATATATAGATTGAATATTCGGAGATGGTATATTAAAATAATTTTGTTTAAATTATAAATGTTTTTAGAACCAAAACATGCTTCAATTGCGGCAATTTCCCCTAAAAAAAGTAAAATATATAATATATATACAAAATAATATATTTAAAAATTATAAATTATATAAACCTGTTTTAAATACAACTAATCTGCGGAATCTAATCAAAGGACCTTTAAATTTTTTTTTTTATTTCCCAAAGCAAGTCTGTATTAATGAATCAGGTTCGATTTTACACGTTTACAATTCTAAACACTTTCAAACTTTTAACCACTTTTATGCTATATATACCTATATAATCCAAATTATATTTTTCTTAATTAATTAATTTAAATTATTTACCAATTTCTTAGATTTTCATTAGGGAAAGAAACTTAAACGATAACTTTTAATATTTTAATTTCTCTTACAAATTATTACATCCACAATCCATTTTTTACATTCAATGTCCATAATATGAATGACCCTCACTATTTTTTAAACAATTGAAATTAAAGAAAAAAATCATCACAAAACTGCTTTACCACAATAATTTATCATCATCTTGTTTAGCCATAGAGTACTTCAGTTTTACGGGACTTATTTTTTGTTTTTTCAAATATTATGAAAAACGGAAAATGAAACATCTTGAGATTTTCTTCAGAAAGGAAATTACATTGTGTGTTTACTCTTTTAGTATCCCTTTTCCTTTAATATTTTTGTGGTTTTAAGATTTTATTTAACATAAAGATGACCAACTGACTAGTCAACAACGTGTAAGTCAAAAAAACATATAAGAAAGGCATAGGAAGGGATAAATAAAGAAAGGACTGAGACATGTTTTAGTTTCAATTTGATATCATTGACCTTCTTCAAATTGACTTTATGCACGTTTTTGGTTTTTTGTCTAAGTACGAATGGATAAAATTTCAAAATAAATGAGCACATGGACATCAATTTTAAAAAAGTATGAGGGGAAAGATTAAGTAAACATGATATTTAAGGTTTATCATAAAAGGGGCCAAAAGAATATAAATTTTATATTATAGTAATAACTTTTAAGATTTTGTTTGATTTTAAGCTAAAAAAGTATTCCTTTTAAATAGAATACATACACTTTAACAATGTAAGTAATTAAAAATATTGCCTTTGAATTATATTTATTTTTTAGATTCCTTAGTACTGTGCATTAAAGAAACTTTAGAAATTTTTATGTTTTTGATACTGAAATTAAGTACCTTGTATACTATTTTAAAAAAAATTCTTTAGTTTTGAATGCAGTGATAACTCTTCTAAAGTAATCATAATAATTACATTATAGTCATTTAGTGGCTTTCAAAGTCTTAGAATATCAAAATAGAAAGTGAATAGTTTCTTTTGGACAAATGCCAATATGATACAGATCTGAAACAAGTTTACTAATATTATGGGAAAAATTCACGCAGATTAAGAAAAAGAAACTGCTCTATGGGCTTTATCTCAATATAATCGTGGTCAGGAATATTGAAAATATTTTTTGTTTTCTATAGCATTGATTTGTCAATACAAAACTACAAACTATATAGTAGAGGTCTGAGAATCTTCTAGATTTAATTTGCCTACAAAATGTACAGTAGAGGTCAGAGCATATTTTAAAACTTCTAGGCTCTGCTGTCAATTTTGTATAAATAAAAGTTATATAAAACAGAAAAAAAAGAGAGTAGATCAAGGAGACTGTGTGTCTGTCTTGGATATCCATTAGCATTATTTAAACTTCATATAATTTGGTTTACTACTTTTGACAACATTTAAAAAACAGTTTCATTAGATATAAAAATTCTCATACAAAAAAAGAACGCTGTATGGCAGTCACTTTCGGTAAATTTCCAAACATCTAGGTTTTGTGAATTAAACATAAAGTTATAGAAAAAGAGTTTGTGAGCAAACTATTCAAATCTGCTTAGTAAACTGCAAAGACGGCTCTCATTTTAGCTCTTTTAATTTTTGATTTATCCTTCAGACATGTGGGCACTACACATATAGTTTAATCGAATAATTTTTTAACTCAATTGATTTGGAGCAGAATTCGAGTCAAACTGTATATAATATATGGAATTTATAACAGTTTTTTATATATTTTAAATATGAGAACTCCGTTTCTTCAAATTTATAGTTTTAATAGTTTCATATTCTCAAGAAATTACCTAGATAAACATTTATTATATGAATTGTAGCTAATTCGTTGTCTGAAGTATTAGATAGAAATTGGACCTTTTCCAAGTGTAATTCAGAAAGTACCAAATGTAATTCAGATTAGTCAATTTTAATTTAAAAAGTGTAATTTTGTAATTCAAAAAGTATGAATAGGAATTTTAGAAAGCTTTAATAATATTTAAAATTAATACGATAATATTTATTAAATCATTGGATTTGTATAACCGCGCACGCTATATACAGTTGAGATTTTTATCGAGACTTTCTTATTTACAATTGACGAATTTAAAGCATCAAAAAACTCTAAAAGCATCAAAAAGCGTCAAGAGTTAATTTTTATATATTTCTATAATTATTTTATTGAATAATTAAATATTATATCTTAAAATTAATTTTCATATACAATTAAATTGAATTTCTTCCAACAAATATATTTTTATCTTAAGATTTTTACATAAAAGTTTTTCAATTCTAATTAAAACATGTGTAATTCAACAAATTATAATCTAATAATAGGTAATAAACTTCAAATATCTTTAAGATCTTGAAATTATTTTCCAAAAAAAAGAAAACAGTAACTTTTTTATTATAGATTTTTCATGAAAATTGAATTAAATTGAAATGAAATCTAATTGACACCTGTACATATAAAGCTTTTAGAATCCTTTTAAAAATTTTTTCCAATTTTGTCTATGTAGTTATCGTGCCAAATACTAATTTCATCAATGAAATTTTCTCGATTAATATTTTCCATTAAAGCGAACTGTCCTATACATTATCGGAAAATCATTATCAAGTTTTTCCAATCTTTATTTTTGTTATTTTTTTCTTTTTTTTTCATTTCAAAAATAATCTCAAAAATTAATATTAGAAAGTGGTTAAGAGAAAGAACAAGAGAGACAAAAGTAACTTAAAAAAAAAAAAAACAAATCCTTTCCTATTGTCATTTATGGATTTTTCGATTTTCTGTCCAATTCGAAATATAAAAAAAAAAAAATAACAAATAAAAAAAAAACAGAAAATATCTGTGACACAATCACAAAAGAAAAACTGAAACCAAATCGAACTACAAAAAAAAAAAAAAAAAACAAAGTATCTTAAAGATAAAATTTCGGTTTTTTGTTTTTTATGTTTTTTGTCAATTCTTTTGAAACTCTTTCAAGTCTTGAAGTATCCATTGTGTCCAAGAAGTGACTTAAAAAAAATAACCAAAAAAAAAAAAACAACAAGAAAAAAGTGTGTCCAAGAAATTTTGTTTTTTCTATTTTTAAAAAAAAAAAACAAAAAAAAAAAAGGTTAAAAGGTTGAATACGTTTATTGAATTGAATGCCATATAAAATAGTAAAAAATCAAAAAATTAAATGTCCTTTTAAAAAAATTCGTGAAAGAGAGAGAAAGAGAGAGGGAGAGGGAAAATAGTGAAGATAGTATTCCATTTCCAATTTTATAAATATTGAGTAAAAATTCAACATTTTAACTTAAGAGCATTTTGTAATATTTGTGATCCACTATTTTTTCATTACATTCATTTTTCCATCCCTTTCAAATTAAAAATTTTACTCCACCTCAAGTCTCAACCCTGTCAAATTCATGATGGTGAGTACTGAATTTTTTTTTTTTTATATTTCTTTTATGTATGATTCCCATTTACATATGTTCCAAAATAGAAATATCTTAAATTACAATTGGAAAAAAAAGAGAGTTAATGTAAAATGGACATATATAGATTTTTCATCAGATGCCAGAAAAGAAAAAAAAAAAAAAAAAAAAAAAAAAAAAATGTGTCTGCAAACAGAAAAGTTGTTTAAAGAAATTTTTGTACTAAGAAAAATAATGAAAAAGAACTTTCCTGTCGTCCAAGTGCTAATATTATCAAACAAAGTACTTTTTTTTTTATTTAAATATATATATATGTATATTTATATATATATATTCAAATATACTCACAATTATTATTATTATAATTTTTATTTTATAAATATATATATATATATTATTATATGAATGAATAGATATTTCGTATATGTATATATGTATATAGAAATATATTTTGTATTTGCGTACGGTATGTAATTTTATTTATATCTTTAAGTAACATAGTTTAAACAATTTAAAATGTTGTAAAGTATAATTTTTATTTCCAACTACAGATTGATTCAGATACAATATTTGTAAAAATTTTATTTGTTTTCTTATTTTTCATCTTAATGCGGCTGAATGTCACTGTATGTTTAGAGTGTGACCGTTTAATTTAAGATAGTTGGTTGCTATTGCATCAACTACTTATCACTAATACTATAATCAAATAATCATTCTTTAAGTAAAAAGTACTCACTATTCAAAAAATTATTATTTGATTAGTGAAAAGGGGAAAGCCCCTGGATTCGAATACCAGTGAAAGTGAAAAATATTTATCTGGTTTTTTTTATCAATTCCGTTACCATATTCGCTATTGGGTTCAAATTAATGACAAAACCAATAATTATTACTTATTTATTTAGAGTGTAGTAGAATAGACTGTGTCAACTCTGGGATACCCGTAAAACCGTAATGCAAACATTATATAATCCAATTAATTATTTCAGTTATGAACAAAAGAAAATATAAGTTAAAAGGCAGCTTTTCGAGCCTCCATCACTATACAGACTATATTTTTTTAATTCATTTATATTGACAAAATTTCAAAGATCCAGCTTTATTATGTAAAGAGTAATGCTAATGTGAAATATAAAGTTGTATGGTAGTTACTCGAGCCCACTGAAGTAGACTGAAGTAGACCATCCAAATTTTTCACAAACTTTGGCCATAAAACTAAACAATTTTGCCAAAATTTCAGACACTCAGCTTTATTAAGTGTAGAACTGCATTTTTTGAAAGTTAGTTGGAAGATAAAATGTGTAATTGTCAATTTGTGAATGTGCGTAAGAAATGTCAAAACAAAATGTTGTTTTGCATAAATGAATAATAGAGTTGGAACCGTAATAGAGTTGGGACTTAAGCTAAAGAATACATTACATAAAAAAAAAACAACAAAATATAAACAAATAATTTAATTTAAACTTACAGATACAGTAGAAGATATAAAACGTCTTAAAATTTTAGAGTGCCTAATACTATATTTCATATATTAATTGTGTTTAGAATTCATAGAGGTCAATTCTAAGCTAAGTACCAACCACATGTAAAGTACTTCTAACCGATTCTAACATGAACTTTAGCAACTAAAAAAGATATGAAAAAATTAAATTGGTTTTTAGTAATGTTTTCGAATAAGGAAAACTTGATACAATGATAAGCATAAATCAGTTATTTTAATTTATATCTATAAAACATTATGTTAAATGATTTGGGGCTTTAATATCAAATAGAATTTTGAAAATTTCCTGAAAAATACAAACAATCGAAACTTTTCATAACCACAGGGGAAAAAATGCTAACATTTCATGTGGAAAGTCTCGGATTCAAACCCTGGTCAGACAATATTTAATATGAAAAAAAATTGGTAAAAATTTTATAATTATATCGTAATATAAGATAAGATTTAATATAAATATATAAATAGCTATTGGGTAGAATAAAAGATGGCGCACAAAAGGAACATTTGTGTATTCATAATCTTATACAATATCTTTAGCTGAGTAATCAACGGCTTAGTGAATATAACGATTAAAGAAATTGAAGCATAGTCTAAATAAACTTTGTGAATGTCCTATACTCCTTAAAGGAGTAGAAAAGGATTAAAGAAAATACATTTAGTGTGTGCATATTGTACTTACACACATCGATACTGAAAAATTACAACACTTACAGCAGGTCTTTGAAAAACTTTAAGATCCCGAAGTTATTTTCATTTTAGTAAAAACAAAAAACACAAAAAAAAAAAAAAATTTCATAAATAACCCTGTCCTTTCTTCAATCACTTTAAAAATTATTCTTTTTACAAATTTTTATTTTAATTTTTTTGTTTTTTTTTAACTTCAAGTGAAAAGATGTTTCGTCCTGCAATGTCCGGAAAGGTTATATTCGTGCTATACAACAAAAGTTAAAACTTAAATAAGTCAATACATATATATATATTTAAATGGAACAACATATGTGACTGTCTTTTACTTTTTACATAAACTCATATACATTTTTATATATATATACATATATATATATATTTCACTTTTATGTGAAAAGTCGACACAATTTTCATAAAAAAAAATAATAATTTCCATTCTTTTGATTTTTGAAAATAAAAAATGTGTATATGTGTGTGTGTATATGAAAAGGTTGTAACTTGTAACTTAAGAGTTTCTTAACCCTATAACTCTTTCTTTACTTGACGACTCCTTTATTTTTCCCAAGAACATAAAACAATATGGAAAATCTATGTGTGTCATGATGTTTTAATAATTTTTTTTATTTAATATTTCTTATTTTTAACAACATAGAAAATATATATGTATATATGCATATATACTATATACATATATATATGTTTTAAAGTTTGGGTACATTTTTACACAAAATTTAAACAATAGTAATTTTCATCTTAAAAAAAAAATTTGAAATTTATTTAATATAAAATTTATTATTGAACCTGCTGATGGTTATAAAAAATAATAAAAATAATAAAAAGTGTAAAAAAAAAAGTTGATAGTCATATGGCCATGCATATATATACGTTATGATATTATATAGATAGATACATATATGTTTATTTAATATATATATGAATTGTTTGAATGTCCTAAGGTTGTATTTTATAAAATGGGATCGCATAAATTTTTCTTGATTCTCCATATTTTCTATTTTATATAATTTTCATAATTCACTGACAATATAATTTTCGTCCTTTAAAGTTAAATTGTCAACTGAATATTTCATAATTTTATATTTATTATAACCGTACGAACGTAGTTCTCGTAGTTCTGATTACAGTCTTACTAATTTAATTCTAACGGTATATAAGATTTATCATTACCCTTGGGATGCCGTAAAGGATACGACATTAATATATTCTCATGTTCATGAGTCGGATAAGAATTGAACAGTTAGTTGATTCAGCTATGTGTGTCCGTTTGCCAGTGTTCTAATTAGTATACGGACTTAGTTTGCTAAGGGGGTTCGAAGAGCTAAAATTCAAATTCTTTTATTTTTAAGTATGACGCTATATGCAATAAAGCTGGGTGCTTGAAATTTTTCCCAGCTTACGCCAGCGTTTGTACAAAATTTGATTAGTCTAGCGAAGGAGGTTCCAATAACTTCTATGCAACATTTTTATCTTTTAACTATAACTTATTAAGTGGACTTTATTAAGTTGTACAAATGGACTTTATTAACTTGTAAATTTGAAACTTTGTCAAAATTAGTTTAGTTTTAAAGTAACGACTTCAGAAAATATGTCATGTAAGAACTATTATATGACCCACAAACTCAAATTCCTTATATTCGATCCAATTATTTCAAAAGTTTTACAACCTTCTTGTAATATGCCCATGTCCTTGCTAGATCTATTCTTCCCTTGCAACACTTAATTGGAACGAAAAATATTCTTCTCTGCCCTCGGATAGTTTTTGATTTTATAACTAAATTCAATTCCAAAATTGTATACCTTTCACGATTTTTATTAGTACAATAACTGCAGCTGGTGTAAGCTGGATGCAATCACCTTAAATTAAAGTTGCTTTCTAAAAATTCAAAGATAAAAATAATATAAATCAACTGACTTTCAACATAATAACATTAACTAAAATCCCAAGGACTGTTTGAAATATATTAAATGAGTAGACTCCAGAGTACTCTAGAGTATTTCTGTGTCTAATCTCAAAGCAATTTGGTGTAAATTTAATGTAAAACATATTCGATCAAACTTGATAAAAAACAACCGTCTGATATGTACAGCAGGTGGGACAGACAAATTACCCTGTATACATCCAACAGAAAGTTAACTAATGAAGTGAAATATGAATTTACATACATTTTATAATTTACAATATATCATAGTTACCTAAAAATGTGGTTTTGATCCTTTTTTTTTTTTTTAATTAAAATGAATTTTGTAATAATTTTAAGGTGAAAAGTTTGTAATAAATTCAAGATTTCATTTTTTATTTGGGTTAGAAGGGAATTTAAGAAATTGAAAGTTGAGTTATTTTAAGGAGTATAAGAAGAAGGTCATGCTTTCTTCTCTGTGATTGTACAGAAATAAATCTTAAAATTGTAATTTATTTAGGTTTTAATTTATTAATATTGAAGTTGAGCTATTCCATATGTCCCACTTGAATGTCATGAATCAAAAGGAACAGAATGCTGTCTTGTATAAAAATTAAAATTAACATAAATAGCAGCAATTTTAAAATATTTACAATTATATTTTTTAAATAAGTGTTACCAAAATTTGAAGTGTGGAGTTATCAAGTTAGGTCAACTTTCTGCTGACATCAAATATTGCGTCCAGTTAAATGAAAGTTAAACCTAAGTATTCAGAGTATTTTTAAACACTTAGTATATAATCCTAAATTCCCAAATAACCTCCCACAATCCTAAAATCCTTTCATATCCCATCTCTGTAACCAAATTGCACATTTATATCACAGGTTCCTTCCAAAAGTTTGGTTCAAAAAGGGTGTGGTTTTGGTGCGTTAAAGTCGCACAAAACCCAACGAAATACCGCACGGTTTCAATGGGTGGCTTTCGTGTGTTCCATTCCCTCACAAAAAAAATATTTTAAGAGGGAGCGTGTAATTTGCCTGTCATTATCGTCATTATTATTATTATATGCTTATATTATTTTATATGCTTGTTTTGGAGACAAATCTGGATTACACGCTTCTTCCATAATATTTATATATATGTATACAATACACACAAATGAATGTACGGACAAATGATAATACAGGCAAATAAAATATAAACAAATAAAATACGTGAAATGGAATACAGACTGTTAGTAGTAACCCATGTTAAAGAAATTTTACAAAGTCAGTTCAAAAGATGATCTCTAATATAAAAATGATTTCATATTTAAGTCTTTTGCTAAGAAACTTCAACTTGTACTTAGTAGAAATATTCATTAATTTTGATTGTTTAAAACAAAGTGATCGAAATTTTACCAAGCATTATAGTAAAATCGATATTAGCCTTCAAATAGCTATGTAAATTACATAAAGATTGTTTAACTTAAAAAAATTTAACGAAATGGGTAACCCATTATTGTTATTCTAGATGATTATATTTTTAAAACGAACCAACTCGCACATATACATTTTCTTAAAAATATTAAAGTCTTTCGGCATTGAACTCTCCAATTCTTAAATTTTAAAAAATTCACTTATACCTAGCAAAGTTCAATAAATAAGTACAAATTTTTCTCAGTGTACTGTTTTTTTAATTAAACAGGTAAATAAACAAAAAAACAAACACTTCGAAAGAATTTTAATGCATTACAATATACCACCTTTGCCAAAATGTTGTCAAACACCAAATCAACAATTTAAAAATTAAAAAACAAAAACAACAAATCTAAATTTTAAAATATTTTTAATTAAAATGTCAACGTAAAAAAAAATACCTGTCTCAATTAATTTAAATAAAATTTAATTAATTAATTAAAATTTCGATGTTATTTTCTGTTCTCCATGTTAATTTATTTAAAATTAATTTTTATTTTTTTTTTTCGGTTTTTTTGACACCTTTTTTTTTCTTGTACAACACAAATTTTCCACAGAAAATAAAAATTTAAAGCAAAAAAAAACTTATCATTAAAATTATTTTAATTGATTTCAAGACCCCGCCAACACCTTGCTCTGGTATGCAGTAAAAACAAAAACAAAAAAATTTTTTTTTTTTTTTACGAAAACTTACACAAATCAACACGCATTAAATTAATTCAATGTCGGAAATAGATTTCACCTGTCTGCCAACAGAGTGCTCTAGTTGTCAATAAAATAAATGAATTAAACTTTTCGTAATAAAAAAAAAAATTTAGACGCAGTGCAAAACATAAAAAAAAATCAAAACTTATGAATTGTAAATCATTTTTAGTATTCAAACATAATATAAAATGTAATAGTGAAATAAAAATTGGTGTAAAAGTTTTTCTGTCCATCTATCGGGTAAAATTATAATTCATATTCTGTCTAAAAATTGTTTCCTGGATTCCATTTCGTTTTTGATTGCATTTTCTAGATTTTGAGTAATATAATTGATTCAATTGAATATAATATAACAGTAATATATTTCGCACCAACAGCTTATATGAAATATAATAAGCTTTAGGTATTGTTTTCGTACTGACAATTGAGGAACCTGAGATTTTTGCATATATGCTCTATTCCGCTGAAATCCAAAAAACGTGTTTTTTTTTGTGATGTCTGTCTATATATATCTGCATGTGAGTCTGTCTGTTTATCTCTTTGTGTCACTGTCCGAAACACAAACTGTTAAAAAAATTAACGTCTAACTAATAAATAGTCAAATATTTGTGTATATGTATTGGTATATGTATTCAAAATTCTTCTGGAAAATTATTAACACCATAACCAGTGACTTTATCTTTTAATGTAAGAGTGTTGGGTTCTGTGATGGACACAGCATTTGTTTTCATATGGATTTGTGTAGGGAAATTGAAGTTTGACGTTTAAACAATTGTTATGTTAATATGTTTCATTTGACAATTGTTTATGAAAATTGCTAATTTTATTTATAATAATTTTGGATTATTAAATCAACGAAGATGAAGAAGCATATATAACTGACAACAAATGCCATTTCAAATTAATAGGTGTGTTTAATAGTCATTTTTAGTACTAGCTAGAACAACCTAGAACAAAAAACGTAGAAATCAATCCAAGATGGATTATATAAGCTTTTCTTCTTTCATAATGTGATTTGTATTGTAATGTTTTTGTATTTTATATGGGAGCCGCCCCAATCCTGTGGTTCGATTTGGTCCACTTGTGAAGTTTGTCTTTCTTTTTGAATTTTAATCAAAATTTAATTAAAATCGTTTGAATTGTTAGAACTCGGCATTTCCGAAACTCCTACAATCTCTAGATCTCTTGACACTAGAAAATTTTTTTGAAACCTACTCTTCATTGATACCCACCATTAGTCTATATACCAAATTTGAACTGATTCCGACGGTTAGAACTTAAGATTTTTCAAAACGTTTGGTGCTTTTGTATGGGAGCCTTCCGGTCCCTTTGTCCGATTTGGACCATCTGCGAACTTAACCTTACTATTGACGAAAAAGGATGCAAACTAATCAAAATCAGTTGATATTTCGGGGAGTTATTGTGTTCACAGTCACACAAACATAGAAGCATACATACAAATATGCATACACATATAAATAGAAGCATACATACAGAAAAATCATCGGATTTACACGTCTGAGACACTTGTCTGCTTTAATTTTTTTTTCAAAACAGTTTTGCAAAATTTAATTGTTTGCTGTTCTGTTTTATCCCGTGCAAAAATGAGTTTTAAATCTGAGAGAAAATCTAAGTTTAAAAAGCAATCTGGAGTGATCTGTGAACACAACATGAAGTCTACCCCTAATTGTTAAATTAGTCTCTTATCATTTTGATAGGGCTAATATTTAGGTGAAACACAAAACAAGAAAGAGACAGAAAATAAACAAATAATTGAAATAAAAAGAAAATTAATTTGAAAAAAAAAAAAAAAATTCTTAAATCCGATAAACAAAATTAAAAATTTAATTAAGATAAGCCGAATAGACATTGACGCCAAATAATGGACCATCACTTTTCAGAAGAGTTCAAAAGGTGTTCTGGCTATATTATTGCGCCATGTTATTATTTAGGTAAATTTAAGTGCAAGAATATGTAGTTTTCCCCTCATCCTTTAAAATCGTTCATGTACAAGTTAATTATTAGAAATTTTGATGATTGATTGATTGATTTGACAGTTAATTTATTGTAAATGCTGTCAATTAATTTGATTGTGTAGAATAATATGAGAAGAAAATGTAGCGAAATAAAAATTTTTTAAGTATTGCTATAAAATGCAATTAAGAAATTAAATAAAATTTTCTCTCATGTATTCCTATATATTTTGATATTGTTTTTAATTCATTTTATGTCAGACACTAAATTGGGTTAATTGATTTTCTAAATTTATACTCGTAAAGACTAAAAGATCCGGATGTATTACAAAAATGTATATATGTTCAGAAATTATTTAAATTAGCTTGTGCAAGGTGTATATATAGGTAACCTTAATGGGTGGTCAATACTTTATGATTATTAAAATATTAATTTTACAATTAATGTTCTGTTCTTTTGATTTTTTTGTAATGCTAAATATTGTATCATTCGAAAGATTGTGCCAAAAGATTTCTGGAAATTTTGTGTCAAAAGATATTTTCTGATATTAATTTAGTTTTAGAGTATTAAAACAAAAGGTATAAAATTGTTTTCAAATTTTTTTATAAACGCTCACGAAAAATATGTTATCTTCAATAATTTCTTCAATTTATTTTGATTTGAATTTTGGTGAAAAATTTAGCTTCAATAATTTAATTAGAATTAGGTCGGCAGCCCCCGATACAAAAATTCTACTACTTTTAGCTAATATTTTTACATTTTAAATGAAATTTAAGAATTTTTTTTTATTTTAGTTTTGGATTCAAAATTTAGCTTCAATCATTAAATTTGAGGCGTCCCTTGACTTACGATATTTGTAGCCAATTCATCAAAATACATTATAATATATTATTCACGGAATTTTGAAAAAACTAAATTTATAAAGAAGTGAGGAAGAGTGTGGTAGAGAAGACTGTGTCACCTCTGGGATACCCGTATGGCAGTAATATAAAAATTATATCATCCGGTTAATTATTTTTGGCAAAATTTTAAATACACAGTTTTATTAGGTGTAGATTAATGCTCATAAAAAAAAGGAGTTGTATGGCAACAACTCGAACCCACTGCAGTTAACCAACAAAGTTTTGCAGAAATTTTGGCCATTCAACTAAACTACTTTCGGTAAAATTTCAGACACCCAACTTCAACAGGTATAGAGAAATGCTTATATAAAAAAAGAAATTGTGTTGCAAGTACTCGAATCCGTGGACCAAAATGGCTGCATGTCAATAGCGATGACGGCTATTGCATAAAAATGAATTTGGGAAAATTTTAAAATCCTAGTACCCAACCAAGATATTATACTTGACTCGCTCTGAACAATAAAAATATATTCTTCTTCTTCTATGGCGCTACAGTCCATTGTCGAACCTTGGCCTCCTTATAGATTTACATAGTAAAAATAACTTTGCATAAATCAACCACAACTAAAGAATTTTTAATCACATATTTTATTTTCCGAACAATTTCTTTAAAACCCCCTACTTCGCATTTTTAACACCACTTTCCGAACTCTTTAACGGAATCCAAATATAGAAATTATTTATAAAAATAATGAACTAAACATAATTCAATTTTCAGTTAATTTACTGGTAGACTTACAGGTATTATACATTCAGGAAACATAATAAATATTCTTACTATTTTTTTGTAAGTTCAGAACATGAATCTGAGTTGTAATTTATTTAAAAAAAAAGAAAAACAATATTCAAGTCACAATTCTTAATCCATTCTAATAAAGTATACGACTTCATATATACTCGTACATATAATACAGAATTTTTATATAGGCATTTAAATTTATACGAGAAACGTTGTCCTTTAAAAAAAATGTCCTGGTAAACCATAAAAAATTTTTTTTTTAAAATGTCACAAATAGCACCTAACAAATTTTCTTTTAGAAATTTTCCCATTTCCTTTTAAAAGTTTTCCAAAAAGAACAGTCGTTCGGTATAACCACAATGTAAATAAATTTTTTAAAATTAATGTAACGTAGGTAAAAAATCAAGAGTAAGTAATAACAGTTAAAATGATTCATACATAGTTAAAAAATATTTGGTTTACCTTATGGTGGTGGTGATGTTATAAGGAGAGATTTAAAAGGATAAGAAAATAACCAGTTGCAAATTATCCTTGATGCAGTAAAAATTCGAAAGTATTTGTTATTTCTATAGATATGTTTTATATATACATTAACAATATTGCTAACATAAGTATTAGTTAAAATATGCATAAATCTTATAGACGCGTCAGACAAGACAACACCAGTACAATTTCTCGGAGGTTTTGTTTTTTTTTTTAATTCTACTAAAAATAAAAAATATTTTTGTGGGGGATTAGTTTCATTTGGTGTTTTTGGGACATTCTCAAAATATCTTTAAAAAAATATTGTATAAATTATAGTCTCACTCTGTCTGTCTGTCTGTCTTTTCGGGAGTTGTAAAACTTTTTTAGAGTTTGAGATTTAGCAATATAATTTTAAATCCGTATAGTAGGTATTATAAAAAACTAGATTTCATAAGAAACAGTTTTTTTCCCGTAGCCCAATCATCTGCAGAGCTGCAGTCCTCCAAAATTCTAAAAAGCTCAATATTCAAATTGATTTAAAACAAATTCTATAAATTATATCTTCAATCTGTTAGATATAATAGCTCAACAACAGCTTTACTTTCATTATAGTGTTGTAAAGCGGTAATGGACAATTATGCGAATCAATTAATTTACCGTTATCCGAAAATCAAATTTTGCAAAAGCTTATACCTTCCTTAACAATTTAAAATAGAAATGTTAAATGGAATAGGAGTTATAACCCTTGAAAAAAGTATGAGTCATATAAGAACATTTCTTTGTGTGCCCCTCCTATTTTTAGCTGTAAAATTGAAAACTACTCCAAATATTTTCCATAAATACTTCTGTCTTTTTTTATTTTGAAGAGAGTGTTTCTTTTTATAATATTTGATTATACACCAATACTCAAAGAAAAGTTTAAATTTAGTGCAAGGCACGATTAGTTCCTAGAATAGGAATATTTAGGATCGGTTTCTAGGAAATAGGAGGTTCTACCTGTACCTAATCTGTTTATGTCCATATTTCCAAAATTCAACTTTAATATTGAAAATCTTACTTTATACTTCATAATTACTACATAATACTTAAGGCCTACATTTATAATTTGTATTAATAAAATACTTAATTCTATTAGAACTTATAAGGAACTTTGTTTAATTTTTGAAATGTCCTTTTTTTAAAAACCCTTGATTTAATTTTTAACAATTATTTTTATGTAATTTGAGTCCGTTATTATTAGGATACCGACTAGTATTATAACAGTATAATTATAAATCTCTATCCAATTTATCTGGAAAGAACTAAAGCCTTAAAAAAACCACATCGGGACAATAACCGCATATAATTTAAAAGAAACCATTTAAATGATGAATACCAGAATTGAAGACACATTTAAAAAAAAAAAGAAAATTGAGAATTGGGATTATAGTATAGTTAAAGTGAAACTCTGTTCTGAAATTTTATTCACCTTCTTTTCTTCATATTCAAATTTTTTTTTTTAGTTATTCAATGTAAAATGGAAGGATAATGAAGTGGTTGTGAAAAAAAAAAAAATAATAAACAACCTAAGGATCTATAGTCTCAAAAATCATCATCCCTCCGGTATTTACACCAACACGGCAAGTAGAAAAAATTAAAAAAGAGCAGAATTATGATTTAAAAAAAAAAAAAACAAAATTATGTAATCTGAGGATGACAAATTAAAAACCAAAAGAAAAAACAAAAAAAAAAAAATAATAAAATCAGAAAAAAAGGGGAGACCCAGAATTTCACTATATACAAGTATAGAAGGTGTAAAAGAACATTACGTAACGTTATGTAAACAATTTCAGGCAGATATTTTAATATGAATATATTCAGTGATAGTTAAAATGTACGGTGCTATGCTTGGTAAGCAAATTTTTAAAAGAATTTTTCTAACAGCTTCATTATGAATATATATATATATACTCTTTTCACATAAACTTAGTCCAATTTTACATGAAATTTTTCTTTATTTAAATTAATTTGGCTTTTTTTTTTAAATAAAAGTTGTCTCAAAGAGGTTGGGTACGTTGTCCCAAATCACAAAATCCCAAATTCTGGGTGGCACAGTGGTTTGAGTGCCGAACTTTAATGCGAAATTCCCGGGTTCGAATCCAAGTGAAAGTGAAAAGACTTTTCTGGTTTTCGATTCGACTCAGCTACCATTTTCAATTGGGTTCAAATTAATGGCTCAATCAATAATTAATAATTATATATCTTTAATAAAAATACATTAATATTAAAATATGTACAAATACAAAATGTAAACAAATAATTGAATTAAATAGTATAACTCGCAGATAAAAAATACAATATAATTCAAATACAAAAAAAACTGTATTTATTGGCAATCTAAGACATTTCTACATGTTATAAGGCGTAGTACTATCTCATGTTTAAATTGTATGTGGAACTCATTTGATTCAGTTACCCCTATTCCGACAACCATATATATAGTCAGGCTGTTTAGCCTATAACAGTGACCGGTTAAAAAAAAAAAAAATCCCACAAAAAAATTTTAACTAATTACAAAAAGCCAATTCACAAAAATACGAAATTACTAAATTCAAAATTTCGAAATCATATTTTAAAAAAATAATTACATAGATTTTTTCTAATAGGCATATAACTCTCATCTTAAATCCAACTCTAAAACCACTTCTAATTTAAAACCTCGTAGATACATATATTTACATAAATATTCTGAAAAAAACGGCATTACAGATTTTGTTGAATCCAACTTTAAAATCATCACATATAATATTTGGATACTTACAAGTTGTCAAAATTTTGACGCTTTTGTATCCAGAAAATCAATTTTGAGAATTTTTAATTTTGGGGTTTTGTAATTTTTGAATTTTTGAATTTTGATACGTTCCCGTCACAAATTTTCAAATTTAATTGGTCTTGTTTTAACCAGCCCTATTTCTTGGAATCTAATATTCGATTTAACATATATGAGATATACTCACCCATTTTATATATCAAGAACTTAAATATATCAAGAAAAATTAAATTAGTTTGTTAATTAAGGCCGCCCCATAAAAATAGCTCCGAAAAATTTTCCTCCCAATTTTTGGGTCTAATAGAATTGGGGACTATACTTTTCAAATCATATTAGTAGAACTTCTCAGGTCCCAAGATGCGGGAGAAATTTAAAAATAAATACCAAAAAATTAAAAAAAAAGACCAACATTGGGTGAAAAGAGTATACATAAATAACAATTTTAGTCTCGTTATTTTGTTCCTGAATCCTGTATAAAATTTGTGTGGAATTCCATACGTTATTTAATTTGTTCGCTATTTTCACTTGGTTTTCGTTGATGGGGATTTTTATGACTGATGATGTTAATGATGAAGACATGAAGAGTTCTTTGTGGATGAAAATGAATATATTATAATTAAAAAAAAAAAAAAAAGAAAAACAAAAAGGGATCTCACGATAATTTTCATTAGTTTACTTTTTAATAAAAGGTTATTAGAAGAGTTTTTCTTTGTCATCGAATAAAAGTGAGTAAATTTGTGGTAAATTTTTTGAGGGATTCTGAAGTTTTTTTTTTCAATCTGTGGTATTAATTTAAATGAGTTAAATGGAAAATTTTTTAGATTATAATATGCAATGATATGATTATAATCCCATTTTAAAATATTAAATCATACACAAATTTATATATATATATGAATTACATATAGTATACAGTATATCCGACGTGTATTAAATTTTGAAAGTTCATAGTTAATACGATATGAAAGTAATTATAAGATAAATTTACGTTTGTTGTTTTTGTTTTAAAAGAAAGGGGATGATAGAAGTAACGGTATGCATATTCGAAAATTAATTTCGAAAAAAAAACACAAAATTGATAATTAAAAGAAATCTTTTATATTAGTTGTATTACGAGGGATAATTATTATTAAAAAACGTGGAATAATATTTTAAAATTTTTAGGTTAAATAGGAAATTTAAAACGGGGGTGATGGGTTCAAAAATTAAAATCATAAGCTAATGAAGATTATATGATTGCAAAATATAAAAAAAAAAAAGACATTTTTGTGGTTTCAGGAAACATATTCAGGGAAAATTTGTTTATTTTTGAGAATACGTTATGCAGCACTATACTGTATTAATTAATTTCAAGTTTTTAGACGAGTCTCAAGTGAAGATGGAATGAGGGTAATATAATATAAATTTTTTTTTAATGCCAATAGAGTTATAAATTACCTTTTAATTATGTAAAAGTTTGTTTGATTTAAAGTGTGATTGATTAGTTAGTTTTTATACGTTTATTGTAATGGAGTACATTAAATGAAAGAAAAGTAATATTATAATGTACTTAAGGTAATATATATAAATGTATGTAAATATAGTTCAATTTACTTCTTTGTTCTGAACAGTAGAATTGTAAAATTGTGTGTTAATTGTCAAATGTTCTTTATTTAATTAAAGGAAAAAGGGGGGGTACAAACGATATTATAATGAGTGTCATAATTCATATTAAAAAGCTGGGGATAATGTGCTATAATTTTATTATATATTTATAAAGAAAAATCTTAAAATTGAATGAAAACAGTATCAGTTTCAGGATCATGTCCTTGCACCACCTACACATGGCATAAAGTGGCAATGACCATTTATATATGAGTCCCACAATAAATTTTCTCTTGCGCCTACGACTTTGATATCCATTACCTTCTTATTCTTCTTTTCCGAAAGTTTCATTTTAAGGTTGGTAACGAATTTTATATATCCAGAGAAATACATGTAATTTGTTAAAGAGTTGTCTTTCCGTTTAATTTTGATATAAATTGGCAAACTTTTACAAAGATTCGATAGCGGTTTTGACATTGCTGATTATGCCCAGATAGAGTACATTTAGGGTATACTAAATTTACCATACTGCTTGTGACACTATATAGAAGACAAGAAATGAAAAGATTCAAATGAATGATGTTTGTCTGTTTGCATTGCAATTAAAAAAACTAAAAGAGCTGAGACTCTGAAGTTTTCATAAATTAGTTTACTTACATGCAAGAACCAAGATCTTTGGTAATGGAATTGAATAAGTTTGCCGATTCGAATAGCTGCCATACAATTTATTTTTTAAATGGGCATTACTGGTGACATGGGACCACAAAATGTTCAAAAGTTCCATAAAAAAAGATCAAAAGTCCCATGAACACAAAATTATTAAAATGAGATTAATATAGAAAATTTAAAAAATAAATTTTACACTTAAATTTATTACAACTTTCGACTATAATATCATCATCAGATATATATATATATATATATACCATAAAAAAGAAGAGGAGTTTATATATATATATTGTGAAGAAAAAACGTATAATTCTGTGATTTTGTAACCAATTATAAAACCTCTACTAATTAAAAACTCGGATACACATATTACATATATTTATAATATTCTGTAAATTCCGTATAAAACTTTAATTCTGAATTAAATACTAAAAGCCCTCCTAATTAAGAATTTCGAATAAATTATAAATAATATTTTAGGTTATTTCGACTCAGTTTAGTGAGACAAAAATCAGATTAAAAAAATGTCACAATTCCCGTGGTACTTCTGCCTTATTGTAATGAGTCAAAAGACCCACAGGACGTGTGGGAAAAGTCCTTCTGCTTATGGGACTTCTGACATTATCTGTTTCTGACGTATCTCACAGTTGGCTTCATGTATTTAACTAAATAACTTGAATTATTGTACAATGTACGGTCAATTTTATATTTGTTTTTTTTTTAAACGCTAACTGTTTAACTGTTAGACTAATAAGCCTGTCTATACCATAGGTACATGTTGGAACAGTGGGTCATATTATATTTGGGTTATTAGAATTTGACCTTAATGAATTCCACATACAATTTAAACATGATATAGTACTAGGTACAATTCTATTTTTGTTTATATCTATATTTGAGTTATACGGTCACTCTATATCTGTGAGTTATATTATTCAATTAAATTATTTGTTTATATTTTTTCCATTTGTTTTATTGTTATATTAATATATTTTTTATTAGAGATATATAATTATTAATTATTGATTAAGCTATTAATATGAACCCAATGGCGAATTGTAGCTGAGTCGAGTCAAAAGCCAGAAAAGTTTTTTCTTTTTCACTGCTATTCGAAACCAGGCCTTCCGCATATTGTTTCCAATCAAAACAAGCTGCTGTCAATTATTAATTACAAAGAATGAACATGTGTAAAAGAATCGAGTCTCGCATAACATTTTCCATATTTGATTCAGCAGAATTATGATGTGTTCTATCTTATATTCCAAATGCATTATAAATCTTTGAAATGGATTCGAAAAATGAATATAAAATATTATGAAATTGATTTGTTTTTTTAAAATAGTACCGTTACATGTTTCGAACATCTTCATAATAATCAAATAAAAACCGTTGAATATAGTTGTATGTGCATTTTTAATTTAATTTATAAAAGGTAAATGTTGTTCGATTCTTGAATTAAAAAAAAATTTTATTACTAAAACAAAACAAAAAAAAAACGTTATTTTGATTTTTTGCTGACGTTATCATATATAGCTGATTTTAATACACCTTGTTCAATACTTGTTATTTGTTCTCTAGTGTATATCTCGTAAAAATTTCAGTAGATATTTTTTTATTTTTGTAAAACTCATAAAAAATCCATTTGCAAAAATAATAAAATTCGAAAAAAAAAACTAAAACAAAATAAAACAAAAAATTCAAAGTAAGTCTTTTAACGTGACTTTGAATTTGTTTTTTTTTGAAGTAATATCAAACATATTACAACACCGCAATATCACGCCAACATTCAACTATATGTAATGTACCACCCCCGTTTTATATAGGTATAACAAAATGTAATAAAAATCAAATCAAAAACTTTTTTGAAAAACTCATGGTTCAAGGATATTTAGATATCAATAAACAGGAAAATATTGTTATATATGTATATATATATATATATATATATATATATATATGTATATGGATATATGTTTTAATATTACTGTATGATTGTTTTCGCCAAATTTTATTACTACGCGACATTGTTATTATGTGTCCATGTCCCGTGAGCATGTTTACAACCAATCTTTTTTTTTTATTTGGTTTTGTTGTTTTTTTTCTTATAAATTTTTGATTTTTATAAACTCCTCCTGATTCAATGAACAGAAAACCAGGTTAGTTAAGTTTAAAAATTTGTTTTTATTTTGGATTATTGACTATTCGAAAATACGACATTAATTTATTAATTAAAGTCTGCCTTTCTCAAATATAAAGATGTTAAAATAGATTACTTCCATTGAAAAGAAATTGCTTTCCATGTGTTAGTGACGTATAGATTACTATTTATCTTATTTATTTCATATTCATATTACACCATTAATTTAAATGTAAGGATATATTAGCTAAACATCCGATTTCAAAGTAATCAAAGCCTTCTGTAATTAAAGACATATATAATATATATATATATATTATGAATATAAAGCTTTGTCCTTATTGGCACGGTTAATATATCAAATGTTGAAGCACAGAATCAAACGAAAAAACCCTTGTTACATTTCAAAATTGCGCTTGTACATATTATGTTGAAGTCAATTTTGCATATTTAAAGGCGTCTATCATTATAACATGTTCACACTACGCGTACTTAACAAGAACTGAGCTTGTTTTAAAAATTAGTGTTCATACTACACAACTAGTTCAATTTTGACAGCAAGTAATATAACATTAGAATTTGTCACCATTTTTAATACTTTATGCTTTTACTTTTTGTATTTCAGGGAATGGAATGTTTGAAAATATGAAAAAACTTCGATTCATCTAAAAAACAATCGATTATGTGAAGAATTTAATTACACAATCTTAAAACAGAAATGATTCAAAAGATAAACTAGTTCAGAAATGCCAAATTTTTTCTTGCAGAATATTAATATGTTTAAAAAGAATTGAAATTGTTTATCGAGTTAAACATATTCACTTCTACAGTATGAACATAATATAATACTATAATACATATATGTAACTTTTAAGTGTATAACGTATTAACGGTTAAAACTTTATCTTACATTATTTTTATATTTTGGTTTGTGCAATTTTACACCAATAACAAACTGTGTTTTTATTGTTTTTATTTTTCACTTTTTTTTTTTATAGTTTTTCTTTTGTAACGGCAGTTAAAAAGTTGTTTTGTGGATTGAAAACGTGTGTTTTAATGCCACGTTATTTCATTGCAAAATGGAATCACCTAAAATGTGTATCGTCATCACCTAACAAAATATACAAAATCAAAAAATGATCAAATCAAAATCTTTAAAAATGATGTGTTGAATGTTGTCATCATATTTAATCCAATATATACGTATGGGATATATATATATATATTTATAAAATTCGAATATACGGATGTGTAAGCAAGTATTAGTTAAAAAAAAAAAATAAAAAGACAAGCAATCATAAATTTTATTTCTTTTTATCTAGAAATACGCAACATAAAAACAAAAACAAAAAAAAAGTGATTTGCCAATTTTTTTATTACCTTTGCACATACGTATATATACATATTTACACATAAAATGTATTAAAAGAATCTGTAAATTGTACTTTTTCAACTTGTCAGTATATAGAAGGAGGTATAAAATTCAATATTGTTTTACTTGATTTTGACTTTAAGAAAAACTTTTAACTGTTAGAAATTTTTTTTGTTTTTTTTTTTTTTAAAAAGCTTCATAAAATTTATTTCCGTTATTTTTGCAAAAAAAGTTGTTTTTCTGAAGGTAATGACTAATGATAAAGGGAAATGTGTCTGAAATAACATTAAAAATATAAATATGATTGATTTTATTCGACAAAATCATATCAGAAAGGTCTTAGTGACTAAACGTCCGTAAGCTTTAAATCCTTTTGAAAAAATAATTAAAGTTTCGGATCTTAATCGTAAATTTTAAGTCCATTTCGAACAAGAATTAATGAACTGATTATTAACCAAAAAGTGAATCTGAATTGAATTTGACAGGTTTTAAATTTGTTGAAAATAATAAAACACAATTAAAATAATAAGACCACTGTCCCAAGTTTTCTGCTTAGTTAATTGTTAAAACTATGATTTTGATTTCAACTCTAAAACGCTTCAAATTTTTGTTTTTAAACCTTTCTCAGGAATTAAGCATTTAAAATGATGGATGGATGGATGTTGCCCAATTATGGGTTTTTACGCTGAACCAATTATGGAAACCCTGATTTTGTATTCAACCTTAAAATTTCTCACAATTATAATTAAAAATTTATATGAGTCCCACTTTGAATTCAAAAAGGATTTAAGCTTTTAATTTCGAGATTTAATTTTAGTTTAAAAATATTGGGGACAAAATTCTGGAATCAAAAGCCCGTGGGTTTTATTTTTTCACACTTTTTTAACCACACCAATTAAAAATTTTATTTAATTAATTGATAATTTGACAGGAACTGATTTCATTCTAGTCTAGCTTGCGATCAAACTATACTGATATTTTATATCTTCAAAATAAATCTGCGTACATTTTGCATCAAGGATTCATCCTAGTTTTAGATTTAAATTTTTTTTAAAAAAAAAAAACCAAGTTAATTCAATTGGATTTATTTCACAGATCCATTCATTCCTTTGTTTTACTGGGAAAATAATTTCAGCTTTAAAATAATTATTTGAAGAGGTAATTTTAATGTGAAAATCACGTTAAAATAAAAACAGAGTTAAGAAGTTTGTTTTTATATCTTTAACAGATGATATTATTGATGGATAATGAATTGATAATAATGATTTCGAAAATGATGAATATGGTGATGATTTAAGAAAAATATAAATATTCAATAATCGTTGGAATTTAATTCTCTTATAAATCTTGTATATGGTATTTGGAAAATTTTAACTTGTATATGGAAAATTTATTAAAACATTGGTTAAAAAATTTTGTTAATCGGGTACCAAAACTGAAGCAGTCTGCATGTCTTAAATAAAATACTGGTATTTGTAAAAATAAATAATTTTAGTGAAATTAAAAGGAAACTAATCGTTTTTTATTTCTTTGATATTGGTTTTTTGAAATATTAGCTACTGTTACTGGAATCAAAATTTGATAAGTCGGTATCGTCAATATAACGAATTTTATCTTTCACTTTAAAAAACTGAGCACATTTGAATAGTTTCTATACAAAAAATCTGCTTTGAACTCATTATGTCAAAATACTTAAAATATTTTTTTGCCAGTAAAACCTTACTCAATATTATTAGCTAGTAGATGAGTGAAGCTTTATTAAACCCTAGCAAGTAAATAAAAATATATATCAAGTTTCGGTGATAAAAATTCTGTCAGAGTTAACTTATTTTCAATTATACTCATGTAGTAAAGATATGTAGACAAATTATCGCAGTTTTTGTGGTCTTTGTGAAATAAAATTTGCAAACTAGATTGCCCCATTACTTTACTTGCGGAATTTTAATGTTATTTTTGTAGTGTACTTAGTTCTGGATATTTAAACAGGGTTCAAAAATTTGAATGGCAGATTCCCTTAAATTAAGCTTTTAAATTTTAATTTTTAAACTTAATTCGAGTGCTTGCACTTATACAATTTAATTTTCAATCTCCAGTTCAATCTCAAGTGTTATTTTGTTTTAAGGATATTAAAATTAGTTCTAAAAATTAGTATGGCGGCTAGCCAAAGTCGTGATATGAATTTAAGCTAAAATGTTAGGGAATCTTGAAAATAGTTTTAAAAAATGCTTTGAGTCAATTTTAATTTAGAGTACTTAATCATCAAACCGATGAATGGACAGTCAGACACGCGTAGCAAAAATGATTTCCTTTTCGATACCGATTCCATCCATTCATTTGAGTCTATATCTAGCTCTTCTAGAGCTTATTATGTGTTTGGCTTTGGTCTACTAAATTTTCAATTCCCAGATTTTATATATGAAAAATTTTTTTAAAAAGCTTTTTTAATGTTGCGGGTTAGAATAAGTCAGCCTTAGAGTAGACTATCATCTATCGTGTGCTTTAAATTGAAATCCAATCAAATAAATTGTACAATTATACGAAAAAAATATTAAATTTTTCGAAAGGTACATTTATTAAATTTTATTAATTTTTATTATCATGTATATACCTACTGATTTCATTTTATAACATAATTTTCGAAATTCTTAAATCTGACGTTAATTTTCCACTATGGGTTCTTCTTCTTAAAATAACAATTCCAATAATTTTAAAGAATTCTAAAGAGAAACGGAAACATCGATACTTTTATTTATAATGCAATAAATTACCTTTAATTTTATATATATATGTATATGTAGTTATTTTCTATATATTTCTTATTTTGTTTTCGAAATTTTTTCGGAAGTTAAAAGAAAACAATGAAATAAAAAGAGAAGAAAAAAAATAATTACGGATGTTTAATAAAAAAAAAAAATTTAGAACTAATAAACATCGAATAAATGTCAAATAATAGGTTTTCTTTTCAATTCATGTGTAAATTATTGCCTTTTTAAATGTATTAAGTGAAAAAACAAAAGAAATTTTCAAGAATTCATTATGGCTTTATGTTGTATGTTTTATCAGTGACGAGGCATGAACATTTTCAACTGGGGAGCAAACTTTATTTTCTACAAAAATTTATTTGTTGACATGTCAGAAGTTGCATGAGACTTCCGTAGTAGACAAAAGTTCCGTAAAAAAAGTGTCAAAAGTCCTATACATATATATTTTAGGTAACTAATTGTAAAATCTCTCCTTATTCAAAATGTCGCATGTACATATAAATATTCTGTTAAAGGAAGGGGTTGATCACAACCCATTCTTGGAGAGTCCGATTTCGGATAGATACGCAAAGACTTGATCGGAGAATGCTAAAACTCGACATTCGCAGACAGCGTCGCGTCGCATTCGCAGACAGCGCCCGAGCCGCAAGCTTCATGTTCACAGATGGTCCCAGCGTGACCAGAATATGGAAAATAATTAATGTAGCTGTTTGAATTTCAGGATTTTATAGCCGGTGGTTATAAAATCAAAGTTATACGCTTTTTCCAGATTATATACCTATATGAAATATTGAAAGGGACTTTTGATATGTCACCAATTTATTTTACGATAAACTTCGATAAGATCGAACTTGAATTTTAATGCAATAACCTAGTTTTGTCTAAATGAAACTGAAAGTCGCCCTACAAAAATAATTAATATTTATTTATTTATAAACAGTCCCTTACCTCGTACAACGCCCGAGCCGCAAGATTGGAAATTATACAACTTTTGTTATATTAATTTTAATAAAGGTTTTTCCGAATTAATATATAAGTATAAGAAAAGAAAAAATTAAAGAAATATAAACAAGTTATTTAAATGGGATAATTGAACTTTAAAATGATCATTCAAAAAAGAAAAAGATATAATTTAATTAAATTTTTATTATATTTTATTTTAAGGGAGAAAAAATGTTTATTACCTTTAATTTTTTAGTTCAGATTTTGAAGGAGAGCACTGCTTCCCTTGTCGTTGTGGACGCCTAAACACTGACATGTGTGTAAAACAAAAGCTTGTATTGTTTTCTTTGAAGTTATATCTTTATTTAGATTTTTATTTAAGATTTGCTATAAATATTATTGAATGTATAATATACATAGGTACATAGATAACTAAGATTATTTGATAAGTTATACTGGAAACTTAAAGAAGAAGTAATCAATACAATGGTTACAGTACTGAATTTGGGTTTGTTTATCATCGTAAAATTGTATTATAAAGCTTTTCCAACTAGAATAAGATGTGATTAGGTCTATTGTATATAGCCAATACAAACTAAGGGTTTTAAAACGATATTTACTCGTAAACAAATGTTCATTATTTTAAAGGGTGTAAAAATTTTGTAAACATCGGGACCGACGTCCAAAATGAAACCAAGTTAATACATTTTTACCGAAGTTTTTTGAAAATGCACTGGAAAGTAACCAAATTTCTGTAAACAATTTATTGCTAAATTATGAGGGTAAATAATTGTGTAGTTGTTAAGGTTCGACAGGTGAAAATTAAATACTGAAAATTGTATTTAAAAAGTCAATTTAACACAATTTAATCATGCAACGACCCACGACCACGTAAATGGAAAACAATTGTTAGAAAAAAAAATAATTTGAAACCAGAAGGAATACTTTATTCTGTCCCTTCCAAAATCATTTTTCATCTTTAGTTTGTTTTAAAAAAAAGTTCTCATTTTCATCAGATTTTTATAACTAATTATATTGGCCCCATTTTGCCCCAAAAGTAATAGATTACAGTTTTAAATACCGATGCAGTGTGTTTAATAGTATGGAATAAAGTAATAGTAAGTGCTTCTTGAAAACTGTTTAATGATACATTCCATTACAAAATTATAAAATTTATTACAGATAATGAATTTATTATATTTGTGATTAGCCGAAAATAGAACAAAATTTTAGTGGGATCTCAGTAAATGGAAAAAAAAGTGTTTAAGTTCGTGACGTATCAACTAAGGAAGCAGTGTTTCCATCTTGGAAAATAATTTGTTTTTCAAGAAAAATTACTGGAAACAGTAATTACAATTTACTCTTACGATCAAATATATTAATAGTATAATATAATTTAATAAATGAAATCTAATAAAAGAATCCAGAAATTTATAATGATCATAGTAACCCGATTGTTTTTAAATATTGTAATATTACGGCTGGGTGGTACAGTGGTTGAGTGCCGACCTTTCATGCGGAAAGACCCGGGTTCGAATCTCAGTGAAAGTGAAAAAACTTTTCTGGTTTTCGACTTGACTCAGCTACCATTCGCCATTGGGTTCAAATTAATGGCTTAATCAATAATTAATAATTATATATCTCTAATAAAAAAATACATTAATAAAACAATAAACATAAACACAAAATAGAATTGTAATTATTGAAAATCAATCTAAGACGTTTCTGCATGTTATAAGGCTTAGTACTATCTCATGTTTAAATTGTATGTGGAATTCAATAAGACCAAATCTAATAACACAAATATAATATGACCCTGTTCCAACATGTACCTACGGTATAGACCGGCTTATTAGCCTAACAGTTGAACAGTTAGCGTTTAACAAAAAAAAAAAAAAATAATCATTTATGATATGTAATATTATTAATATATAATTTTACGATATTTTTTTTATTAGATATGATCTGACCGGGGTTTGAACCCGAGACCTTCCGCATGAAGGGCGGCGTCTTTACCACTACGCCATTGGTCAGATCGTAAAATTATATAATTATATATCGTAATAGTTTATATCGTAAATAAGATTTAATAAAAATATATAAATAATTCTTGTGTAAGATAATAGATGGCGCACAAAGTTAACATTTGCGCATTCTCATATTACATAACCTTATACAATAGCTACAGCCGAGTAATCAACGGCTTAGTGAATATTATGATTAAAAAGAAACTGAAGCCAAGTTTAAAATAAACTTGGTGAATGCCCTATACTCCTTAAAGGAGTGGAAAAGGAATAAAAAAAAAAAAAAAAAAATATTATTAATAAATATTTTATTAAATACTTAAATTACCAGCATAAAAAAATGAATTGCTTTAAAACTTTTTAACATTATATATGTTATAAAACGTTTAATAATAATTAAGTTTTTCGTTTTTAATTTATAATACCTTCAATGGTGTTTTGGTTTTTTTTTTAATTGAATTCTTTAAAAAAAAAACCTCATCTAATAGCTTAAAAAATTGTAATTTAAATTGCAAAAAATAAAACCGAAACAAATATATAATATATTTCATTTCTTCTCTTTCTTTCATAATAATAAATTTCTAATTTGTTTCATTTTTTTTTTTCAGTCCAGATTTTAATACCTTCATAAAATCATCATCGAATCTTTGAACAATAATAACCCAATCCAGAAAAACAAAATCATTCATATGATATTGTAGCATAACAGCAGTGTGGTTTGATGTTCAACAATAATCACACATAACTTAACGGATTTTATATTTTTATTTTACCGTTACTTTAGTTTATTTTTTTTTTTTTTTTACCATATGATGAATACTTTAAATCACAAAATGCCTGCAATAAAAAAAAATATACAATTTTTTTTTTTTTACCGTTATATATTTATTACAGTTTATATGCTATTCTAAAAGAGAATGAAATCCTTCGATTATCCTTTATTATGTTGCGGATATATGAAAAAAAAAAAACAAAAATGTATTCAAAAACTTATGCACAACAAAATAATAAAAAAAAAAAAAATAAAATACAATAAAAATTGTTATTCGTACTTTACCGTTATTTCAACAATGTATAATATTATTTGATTCCACAGTTGAGTAAACACTCCTGTATTGATGCTTTCGGGTTAAAAATTGAAACAAAAATAAAATGAAAGAGAAAAAAAAAAAAAAAAAAAAACATATTGAGAAAGAGATGACCGCAATAAAAAAATTTATATGTATATATTTTTTTTCCTGTTCTTGCTCGGTTTATCGCATATTTTGATAAAAAAAAAATATTGTTTGTGCAAAGTTACAATATGTTATGATCGGGTTTAATTAATTTTAGCAGTGTTGACTTGTATATGTTATTATGACTTTAATTCGTCTATGTCCGCCTTATGTTCCGGATACTTGGGCATCGACCAATCAATATCAAACGTATTTATTTTCACTTTTATGGAAAAGGGACAAGTGACTCAATATGGCCATTGGCTAGTAAAAAAATCACTCGCTTCCTCTCTGTCTGCATGTCTGAGACCTAATGCGGAGTAACTTTGAACATGTTAAATATTTAGGAATTTTTAAACTAAAGGGTTTGGATTCATTTCCACGTTCAGTTTAAATAATACTATTTAAGAATACAGTAATCATAATCAGAACATTGCTCCTTCCTATTTGCACTCTTAAACTTCGTATACCTTTTGTAGCCTTACGTTTTTTTATCCACTTACCAGTACCTTGAACATTCGGGATCCGGTTAGTATAATCCCGTTATTTTTGGTCAAATGTGAAGTAGCTTTTGTCAGTAAAATTCAATTAATATAAAGGGGGGATTGTTGATGTTCAAAGAGAAGAAACAACTGATCAATAAAAAATCTGAAGTGATTGTTGTCTTCGTAGAAGTAGGAACAACTTATTTTGGTTGCATGTAAGTACTGGTAAGTATTCGACCAACTTATTTTGGTTTCATACTTATTTTCAAATCGTTTAATGTAAATTTCAAGGTTACTAGTTTTTTAGTAAAATTAGTAATTCTTTTTACTTTAGCTCTAACATATTTTGTGTATTTGGGGGGCTTTGTTCTTATATAAATTTAGTAGTTTATATTATTACACTAAATTAACTTTGATTAAATCATTTGACTTTCAATACAAAATTTCCTACATTACTATTACAAACATCTGCCGGAAATATACCAAAACAATTCTATATTGTGGGCAATCTATGTTACATGAATTGGATTGGAATTAAATGATGGAGATTTTGAAATTGGTAGCATCGGTAAAGGTATCAGGTTAGGTTAGGTAAATAAAGATTATTGTAAAAGATATACGTTGAATTTTATGGTAAGGATTGGGGCATTATTAAAAAAAAAAAACAGAAAAAAAAAAATAAAAAACAAATTCTAATGATTATTTTGGCATCCCATAATATTCGTTCAGAGTTGGAAAAAAAAACAACTTGAGATTTAAAAGGATTCGGTTTTTGATGAGTTATGAAAAAAAAAACATAGTTATGTTTTTTTTTTTAATATTTTTACAGTTTTTTATTTAAGGGTCACCTATGTTCGAAAAAAACAAAAAAAAACAGAAGCAGAAAGGATATTGAATATGTAATAAATCGGTGATTTACAAAAAAAAAAAAAATGGTATTCATAAAATAATATATTGAATTTTGTATTTAAAGTTAGGTTTTTTTTTCTGCTAAAAGAGGGCTTTATAACAATTTTATTAGAAAATTTTGTAGAGTTTTTTTTTATTAAATTTTTTAAATTTATTGAAATTTAGAGTATTATATAAAATATTAAAGTTATTATCTGACCGGTGGCGTAGGGTTTTGAAATTAATCCAAAATATTTTTCAAACAATTTCTAGGTTCCTTATTTTTTTTTGTTAAAATCCGACCAAAAACCCCGGGGGTAACACTCAAACAACTAACTTTTTCAATTTTAAATTGTTTAGAGTGCCGAAATTTCATGAGAGTTCGGTTCGAATCCCAGTGATTATGAAAAAACTTTTATGGTTCTCGACTCGACTCACCTGAAATTCGCAAGTGGGTGCTTAATTAGTAATTAATAAGTATATTTCTTTAATAAAAAATACATTATTATAAAAATATAAAAAAATACATAAATATAAACAAATAATTTTTATTGAATAATATAACTCACAGATATAGAATACCATATAATTCAAATACAAAATACTAAAATTTAAGCTAAAGTAGAATTGTAACTATTGCATATCTAAGAAGTTTTTACATCTTATAAGGCCTAGTACTATCTCATCTTAAAATTGTATTTGGAATTCATTAAGATCAATTCTAATAAAACGAATATAATATGACCCCTTCTAACATGAACTTATACTATAGACAGGCTTATCAGCCTAACAGTTGAACAGTTAGAGCTTAAAAAAAAAAAAAACCAATACATATTTGATTTAACTAAACGATATAAAATGTATAATATGTTTATCTGGTCTGTCTCGTCCTTGTGGAACTAGGAATTAGAGCAGTGTTTTAGATATCTACCACACACCTTCCTAAATCATCGAAATTGGTATTTCAATTATTTTGAATATATGTAATGTATTTTTTAAAAAAATATATAGGTATTTTTAAAAACAAGTGTTTTTTTGCGCTCTAAATAAAAGTTTTATAAAACTTTACAAATTTATTAAAAATTGAAACTTGAAATATATTAAAAAAATTTAAATTAAAATTTACTAAATTCACAAATTATCAGACTGAAGTCAAATTGATTTTTTTTTTAAATTTATATGAGTTTTAATTTTCTAATACAATATATACAACATGTCGGATCAAATTTATTAAATTAATATAAATATTCTGACACTTTGTGAGTTGAATATTGTTATGCAGTATTTAAAAACTATTTAATAATATAATTAATAAAATGATTTAAAATTTAGAATAGTGTAGTGATGATAAAATATTTTTAACAATATCAAATATTAGTTTTTTAATATAAATAAATTATGTATAAAAACATAACACGTATAAAAATTTAACTCTTACAAAAATTAATAAAAAAATTAAATAATGAATTTTAATATCTAAAATTTAAAAAAAAAAACAATTTTGATGAACTAAATTTCTTAACATAAAATAAAGTGTAATTTTTGAACGATTCTAAATTATTTTATTACAATATACCTATTAATAAAAAACCAATAGCTATACAAAATATTTTTTGGCGCTTAAATTTATACAAAATCAGAACTAACAAAAAAGTTGATAAAAATTGATAATAATTCAAGAATTTAAGTTTTCATTTTGATTTTTAAATAATAAAATTAAAAAATTATGTCCAAGCAGTGTTTTGTATGCGATACGAAAATTTACAAATCAAAAGGTGTGTTGTGCATTGGCTGCAATAAAACGTTCCATACCAAATGCACAAATATCTCTGAGGCATTACTAGAAGAGATTAAAAACGGTGTACTTTGGAGATGCACCGATTGTCTGAGTAGCATCGCAAATTCATTAATTTTAGTTGAGGGAGAAGATGGATCGTCCGAGGAGGAGGATTGCCCTACAGACCTTCCAATCATCGCTAATAATAAAGTTTGTCCAACTAGAATTGATGAGGATATATTACAATCGTTTCAACCAGCCAATTGCACGATGGAAAGTATGGCGAATTACCTGAAATCTCTGGGATCACTAGCCCTGGAAATTCGCAATTCGCAAAGTTTTATGTCACAACAATTTGATGATATTTTAAAAGTAAATAAAGAATTAGTTGAAGAAAATAAAGAATTAAAAAATCGAGTTAAAGATGTAGAAGTTAAGTCAATTGAACTTGAACAAAAACTTAATAAGTATGAATCCCTATTGGATGAAGTGCAGCAAAAAAAGAATAAAAATAATATAGTTATTGCCGGACTTCCTGCTAGTCTACCAACTCCAATAGACACAGTATTAGTATTTAATCTTTCAGAAATCTGTGATGATTTCACGCGTCTCCCAAAACCAAACAAATATGTGTCCAGAATTACGCAATTTCTGTGTTATAAAGCTAATAAAAGCTTGTATGGTTTCATTTTATATTGAATTCCTATCTAAAATAACTGACAAATTTTAAATTTAAATTTAATTAGAATTTTTTCAGGTGTAGGGTATTATTAAGTCGGTTGCATTGATTTACTGTTGCTATATCATACCTGAAAACAAAATATAAGTTTATAAGTAAAGTTTAGATTACTTTGATATTTTTTATGCTTCTGAATCTGATGGATAGTATATTAGATTTGGACAGTATTCAAGATTTTTTAATTACATCTCAAAATTAAAAAAAAATCACTCTTTTTTTGTTTAGGAAGTATAAATTTGTTCTTATTAAGTTAATTTCAAGATTTTTTTTTTAGAATAGATTGCAAGATAATTGGGACTTTTTGTTAATATAAACTATAAAAAATTTCCAAAAAAAATTTCATTAATACTTTTTTTTTTATAAAACTGGCTTTCCCCTTTGCAAATTTATTTTGCAAATTTTTGAAAAAGTAAAATATAATAAATATAAATAGAAATTGTTCTTCCATTGTTTATTTTTGCAAAAAAAAAAAACAAAAAACAAAAATTCTTATTATATTCTTACAATTGTACAATAATTGTGGTATAATACTATGGATTTAAAATCTAAAATCAAAATATATTTACCCTTAAGAAAAGGTAAGTAAAAATATCATTCTTGCATTCATTAGATTCATTACAATACAAATTACAGTTTCAATGTATTTGGACACGTGTCATGAATAAAACTCATTCTCTATTCATTTTATTATATTTCTATTAATTAAGTTTTGATTGTTTTGAAGTTTTTTTTTTTTGTAAAATAAGGTATAACTGTACACAATAATAGATAATTATATCTACAAAAAAAGAGAATACAAAAAAAAAACAAAACAAAACCAAAGGACTAAGAAGGATTTATATATATTTAATAGAAGTGTAACGGTACTTTATAAATAAATAATACGGTAAATTGTTTTTAAAAAGAATATCCTTGAAATAACTTGAGAAGATCAAAGGTAAACCGTTATTGTTTTTTTTTTTTTTTTTTTTTTAGGAAAACGGTTAATTGAAATAATTGAGTATTTGATATCCTTAATAATAATGATTAAAATAAATAACGGTAATGATGATAACATTGAAAATTATGAAGTTGATAAATTAAATTGGAATGTATAGTGAATCATGCAAGCCAATGAAATTAAGTGATAATAAAGATTTCAAAGTTAATACATATATAATTTTTAAATAATTAACTGGAGGGAGAATATTCATATAGTTGTAAAAGCTTTGAAAATTTTCTAACATTAGCTTCATAAATTTTAGAGTTGTCTTAGATAACTGACTTCTTTTAAAAATTTTCCTTCTTAATATTTGGGGCCCATAACTTAATATGGAATCTGATGGTGCAATATAATACTGTAAGATATGTTAACTTAAATTGGTTGGAACAGTTATGCAGTTATAACAGTTAGTAATTGTTTAATCACATTTCTTGATAACAAGAATATAATTCAACTTTGAATATTTAAAAAAAAAACAAATGATGAAAAAAACCAAGCGTTCTTAAAAAAACACATTTTCAAAATTATATTGTGTTAAAAACTCAGTTTAATTTTGGATATATATACTATGGGGGAATAAGTCACTGCTTACTTGTAAAAATAGTAAATTTTTAATTTTGAAGTCCTAAAATTTCTCAAAGATATAATCTCACTCACCACCCCCTCCCTCCCTCCTTTTTTTTAGGTTCTAGGAATTAAACCAAAATTTGGAATTTTACTTGCAATTTTACTATCTAAGCAAAAATGGATAAAACTGAGAGACACTTTCTTCAATTTAAAGAACCGCTTTTGTATTTAAGAAAAGCACTTAACATATGCTAAAATATAATGTTGAACCTTGAAAATAAATAGAAAAAAATTTGGACAGGTATTCAAGTTACAGGTGCTTAAAAAAAGCCAAATTTCAATTTTGAACCCTTTACAGCTCTTAAAAGGGGGCGCAACAAAAAAATTTTCTGAACCGACTCCTACTAATGTCTGAGGATCTAGCTTCTCCTGAAATTTCAAGTTTCTAGATTGAGCCGTTCAGAAGATATGAAGTGCCAAAATTTTTGCAAAACTTAGTATTAGATAACGGTAAATTTTAATACCGAATGGTAACCCTATACATTTGGCTTTTAAAAGTTCGTAAAGCTTATAAAAGCAGCTGTCTTTTACCGTTTACAGGTTGAAAATATACCTTATAGAACTCTTGTTATAACTATTTAAATATATGGCTTTTTCTGATTTTGAGGGGCTGTAGCTCCGTAACGGGAGGGGTAATAGAAAAAAGTTTTAACATTAAATTATTTTTATTGCAATACCTACCCGTTGCTGATATTTTTTTGCCAATCGTACGTAAAAAGGAACGGACGGACGGACAGAGTGAAACTATATAGGTACATTTTTACAAATTTTTTGAAAATGTACTAAAAACAGTTTACTAATTAATTAGGCATTTGTTGTTGTGTTAATATGATATGGGGTATAGCATGTGCTATCCTAGCACGCTGGCCTCAGGGCTCTTTATGCATCCACTTTCAATACTTACTATCAATTTATAAGTAATATTATTTATTTTGTTTATATTATATATTTGTATGTTTAAAATTATATTTGGTAACCATGGAGATTTGTAAATAATTTAAATAAATTAAAATAATTTTTTCAATTAAAAAAATTCATGACCCGTACGGGAAGCGAACCCGCATCTCATCGGTTATTAAGCTAAATGCTTATCCACAAACTCATATCGAGGCGCCAATTAGCTGCATACTTTTAAATGGATCTGTTAAAAATTAGCTTGTTCTTATGTTTCTTTTCATTTGATATAGATATTAGGCAATCGAACTTATGCTGCATGTGAATATTAAGTTGAAATTTTAAAAATTAAGTTTTATTGTATGCTATGTATGCGTAAATAAGATATTCTATTTCATATTCAAAATTAAGTTTTTAGCTATACCTTAATGCTCATCAATTCAATAAAAAACGAACTTAATTGGAATCATAAAATAGCTATTTTAGGTTTTCAATATTACAAAACTTAGATTCTTACTAATCGAATATTATGAAACAGCCATGATCCCAATGAATCTAAAAAACGTTCATGGTGTACACTTAAATATCCAAATTTTGGATTAATACCCAAGGAATTAGTTAAGGTATATCTAATTTATATATTATGCTATTTTAAATTTATATTCAAGCTTGTCAACAAAATTTAACATACATATTTTATTGTTTTTTAATATATTTTTAAATATATATACAAATAAATCAAAGTGATTTTTATACTTTTTTTTAACTTGTTCTAAAATTTTCATTATTTTTTTTTTTATTTAATAAATTAACTATTTACTTAATATATATATGTATTAGTTTTCTTTTTATATACATTACATATATATTTAAATTTTTTTTTTTCTATGTATTTTTTATGCAAAATTTCCAATTCTTTTCTAATTTATACCTTCTTGACATTCCATTTAAATTCTATTTTTGTTTTTGTATTTTATTTGATACAAAAATTCTAATTTATTGTTTCACTATCCGTAATTTCATATTATACAGTTACATTAATACATATACGGTATTAATATAAATTTGGAATAGATCTATATGTTACTATGAATGCTCAAAATACAACAAATTTTATTTAATTTGGCTATTTTAAGAATAAAAGCTTTGGAGTCTTTAGACAATGTGGCTAATTAAGTTAAACAAAGCTTATTTTGGATTTTGACAATAGGTGTTTAAGAGAAATTAATTGATATAACATGATATCTTTGACAGATTGAAATTAGCTAGGGTTGTGAAGTTCATGTAATCGTAATTGAAAAATGTGCTTATAAAATATGTAGGTATTAAAAAAAGAAAATATGGAAGTAAATAACATGGTTGTAAATAAGTGTATTCAAATACCAAACTCAACCCATGACTCAACTCAAATGATGAGTCCGCTCATACTATACACATGTGTGATACACGTGCGTTCACAAATTGAGCGAAGTCAAATGTTTAGCGGGCTCAAAATTTGAGTTGGACGTTGAGTTGAGTGAAAATCTGAGTTTTTTAAAAACTTGGTATGTAAAAAATGGGAGCAATTTCTTTGGACATTTAGAGATGTAACGCGTGCAAAATCATTTTAAAGTTGTAAACACAATTTCGACTTTTGGCGAAATATTCGCTGCAATAACATAAGGACAAAACACTCCTAAAATTTTTGAAATTTATTAAATTTATTTAATTTATTTTATTAGAAAAGATAAAAATATAAAAATTTAAAGATAACTATAAAAAATCAATGTCATGCTTCTTTAAATGATGAAAATAAATTCTGCCATGGATGAAAATATTGAAACTTATTATATTTTTAAGAATATACAGCATCAGTTATTAAATTCTTCACTTAAAGTCGTTCGATCAATTGACAATGTTATATTTAGATAAATCGCGTAATTTGCGTGAATATGGCTGTAATTTCAAAACTAAATTCATTTTAAAGCAATTACTATGTTCTGTTTCCCGACACAAGATAAAAAAAAATTAATCTTGCAAAACTAAAAATATTTGATGAATAACAGTAGCTTTAAACTTAAATTGTTATAGTTTGCAATAAATAGAAGTTTCAGAACGATCACCGTGTACAGTTATAAATCAGACATTAGACATTTTTAAAACTAATTGTAACATTTAAAATTTGTTTTGTTTTTTTTTTTTTAAATACTATCAGTAATTTGAAAAAAAAATGTCCATTTGAGAAAAACTTAACGGTTTTTTTTTCTCCCTTTGTTTTTGCTGCTGTTGTTGTTGTTGTTTTTTTTTATTTTTAGAAAAAAATCCCCAATAAAATATCTTTAGAAGATATATATTTTAAAATGGATCCGTTAAAGTAGAAAAAAAAACAAAATAAAACTGAAAAAAAAAATAACAAGATATTAACGACAAAAAAAGGTTAAAAATAACAGTTATTCTAAAATATCATCACACAATACAATAAAAAAGTTTAATATGCATTTGTAAAGCTTTTAACTGTTTAGGAGCAATTTGGGTATTTTTTTTTTTTTTTTAAATCGGAAATGGATTCCAATATATGTACATGTAATATATTATTTATATATAAATATATATGCGCATATATGTTAATGATAAAATTTGAAATTTTTAACAGAAGAGTGTAAGAAATTACATTATAACGGTAAAGATTCATTCACATTTTTTTCAGATCACATTTTAAAATACATTAATGAACCCTATATAGTTTCATCTGACCAATGGCGTAGTGGTAAAGACGCCGCCTTTCATGTGGAAGGTCTCGGCTTCAAACCCCGATCAGATCATATCTAATAAAAAAATATCGTAAAATTGTATAATTATATCGTAAAAGTTTATATCGTAATATAAAATATGATTTAATAAAAATATATAAATAATTCTTGTGTAAGATTATAGATGGCGCACAAAGTTAGCATTCATATTTCATAACCTTGTACAATAGCTACAGCCGAGTAATCAACGGCTTAGAGAATATTATGATTAGAAGAAACTAAAGCCTAGTTTAAAATAAACTTGGTGAATGCCCTATACTCCTTAAAGGAGTCGAAAAGGAATAAAAAAAAAATATTGTTTCTTAATTAATTTAATTTTATGTTGATTTACTTGTAAAACTGTCTAAATACAATACCCAGTATTTATTGACATTAGTTCAGGACTGCCATTCATACAATTTTCATGGTATTTATACAAATTTTTTCTGTATTTATACAATGTACAATTTGCATCTATCATTGTATGCTTGATGTACAGTTATTTTTTTAAAGTTCATTTACAGTTATTTTTTTAAAGCTTAAAAATTTTAATAATTTTCTCAATGTGCGAAATATACTCACTTTTAAATAAATTAATTTAGGTTTTATTTTTACAGCATTTTAATACTAAACTAATGACACTGTTTCTATTTACAATACAATTAAAACAACAAATTAAAGAAATTGGAAGCTGTGTTTCTTTCAAACGTTCTAAAGAAGTGTTTTGGCAAAAAAATAAAACTTTTTTGAATTTCGAAATTCGAATTATGGCAGCACTGCTCTAAATAATGCCAAGATAAAAAATTTTGCTAGCTTATAACGAAACTATAATCCAAAATAAAGTACGGAGACAAAAAAATTACCTAACATAATTTACTGATTCCTAAGATTGGTTTTCATACGGATTTACATTAGACTAAACCATGTCCATGTGATGAACAGCAACACATCTAAATTGTACCAATAATTTAAATAAATAAATATATTTTTTTTTTTTTTTTTTTTTACTTCTAAAAAGCTTTTATTGTTCTTTTGGTTTTTGTTTTTATTTTTATTTTTAACTTTTAATTTAGAATTTATGTCAGAGGTACAAAGTCCTAGCCCAATAAATGTATGTAACTTTAGATAACAAACAAAAAAAAAAAATATCCTTTAAAATCCTTGATATTTTTTTCATTTTTGTAATATATTTTATTTATGTATATATATATATATATATATTTTGTGTATACGTACTATAATTCTATATATATAAATATATAGATATATATATTAAATTGTCCTTTTTGTTTTTGTTTTATTTCCTTTAAAATTTATTCAAAGCTAAACAATAAATTAAATTTGAACGCTTTGCAGGGGTGGGGATGAAGGAGATCATATGGGTTAAAAATGTTTAAATTGTTACAAAATAACTAAAAAAAAAAAATACAAAAAAAAAAGAACATCTAACAATAATAACTATAAAAATAAAACTAAAATAAGTCAAAAGATCACAAATTCGCGGAAAATTTATGAGAATGCAACCATTTAACAAAAAAAAACAAAAAACACAAACAAAATAGAAAAAACGAATACATATAATGTATATTTTTATTTTTTAAAAAAAAGAAAAAAAGGACGAAAAACTCAAAAATGAAGCATAAATGCCCTTTATTTTTAAAAATGGGGAGGAAATTTGTTTTTATTTTTAGAAAATATTTTTTGATGTGACAGAATTACAAAAAGTACAAAAATTTTTTAACTGTTAGAAAAAAAAAACAACAACAACAAAAATTTAAATTCAAAAAAAAATTTTAAAAGAATTCAAATGTCCTTTACATTTATGATGTTTTGCTTGTTTTTATTTTTTATTCTTTCTATAATAAAAATTGCAATTGTAATGTTAAAAAACAGAACAATAAAAAAACAATGAATAATGTATAACGGTTATTTTTCCTTTTTTTTGTTTTTTTTTTTTTGTAATTGTTTTATTGCATTTGAAAATATTTGAATTTATTATGGGTTGTTTGCTTCATTTTTGGAGAAAATATTAAAGAAATGCTTGATTTTTTTTAAATAAAAATCGAGTCAGTGATGGATTCAAAGTTTTAAAAATGAAATTTCAAATGATGCATACTATGTATACTATGTTTTGGTTGTTTTTTTTTAATCTTCAACATTTTTAAATTTTAAAAATTAATATAAAATTTTTATTATAATTGTTTTTAAATTTAAAATAACTAATTATAAAATTTATATCTTGTATCTTGGATTTTGATGAAAGGTAGTGTGCTATTATAACTTATTCTGGACCGTTGTACAATACCATCCATTTTTTAAATTTAAAATAATTTTTTTTAATTTATAAATATAGTATTAACTAGTTAATAACCAGTGCGCGTTGCTGCGCCTGTCAAATGTTGGTTTAATTTTAGTTGATGTTATTGAAAAAAGTTAACACATAAATTATACATGGTGTTAATTTAATATGATTATAATATAATATGAATTAATTTAGCAATTCTTTTTTTAAATTCTAACAAATTTATCAAATTTCAACTGTTTAATGATTAATATTAGATGCGTAAAAATTTTAATTCAGTGTAAATTATTCGTCAAAAACTCACCATCCTCAACTTCATTATCAATGAGAATCACGTATAGGAAATTTTAAGATAAATCGTTTCTGTTAATAAATTTTAGAAAAAAATTTTTGTTTTGCAATAGATTAACAGAATTTGACAAAAATTATTTTTAAACTTAGCTTAATTCAAAGAAGTGTTATACAAAATTTAACATAATTGGCAAAATAGCTTTCAAAATTTTTTCCACACACTGTAGTGCTGATATGAGTTAACAAATTTCAAGTCTGTTAATATGGTCAAGTTCACTGGCAAACAGCAACACGTATACGAAATTTGAAATTAATCGGTCAAACAGTTTTTAATTTAGAGTAAAAAAACGAAAAATTCTTAAAAAAGTTATTGTGCCGCAATAGGTTAAGGGAGCTGGACAAAAAAATTTTTAAGATTTTCTTTTGAGTCCACGTAATACTTCGAAAAATTGGATATAATTTTTCAATTGTCGTGCCAATCCTTAGTCTGTAAGGACTTTACTATGGGCTAAAGGAGAATCGAAAAATTGAAGTGAATCGGTCCAATCGTTTTCATTTTTGAACAAAAAAGTTTAAATACTTACATCACACTTTCTATCATATACATAACGTAAACAATGTTTGGTCATCAAGGAGAAATTTACGAAAATCGAACTATAATCCTTCAGTTAATAATGCAGCTATACCTTAGTAGTACGCAATACATTATATATATTAATATAGAAATAAATGTCTTGTGACTAGAGAGAGTTTTTTTTTAAGAAAAGCTCCTTCCTTTAGTAATTTCCTTTTAAATGAAAATTGTTTAATCAATTTAAGAATTTAAGACGTTCAAGTCATCATCATCATCATAGCTGGCTCGGCGATCCAAAATGAATCTTGGCCTCCCCTACAAAATTCCTCCATTGCTCTCTGTCTCTAGCTATCATCCGCCAATTTCTCGCGTTTATACTCGTTGCACTTTTTTCAACGTTGTCAATCCACCTTAGCTTTGGACGACCTATGTCTTTCTACCTTCTGGTCCATTTATAAATGTTTTGTACGTAGATCTGTCACGATTCATTCTTATTACATGACCGGCCCATTTAAGTTGCTGTATTTTTATCCGACTACTGAATGGTGGTTCTTTAAACTCCTCAAAACATTCGTTATTGTAACGCAATCTAAATGAGCCATCTTCATCTCTAATTGGACCAAGAATGCGTCGGAGTATTTTACGTTCAAAAACATCAATTCTATTTTCATCTTGTTTTCTCACTGCCCAAGTTTCTGAGCTGTACATAAATACTGGTATAACCAGTGTTTTGTATAGCCTAAACTTTGATGTTTTTGATAGTAAGTTTGAGCCAAAAACTTTGTATAGTGAAGCAAACATTTTGTTTGCAGCTTTAATACGCTCATCAATTTCTAATTTACAGTCGTTTGTTTTATTCACTGTTGAGCCAAGGTATTTGAAATGATTTACTGATTCGAAATTTTCGAAATTTTTTGAAATTCGAAGTAGTTGATAATGGTGATATTTTGTCTATTTGCAGTTCTAGAATTACTCATATATTTGGTTTTTGTCTCGTTAATGTTTAATCCAAAATTTTTTGCAGATTCTTCAAATCTATGAAAATTTTCTTCCAGGTTTTTCATATTTCTTGCCAGTAGATCAATGTCATCTGCAAAACCTAATAATTGCGATGATTTATTCCAAATTGTACCTTTTGTTTCAAGTCCTGCATCACGTATAATTTTCTCTAGTGCAAAATTAAACAATGTTGGTGACAAAACATCGCCTTGTCTTACACCAGTATGAGTTTCAAAACAGTCTGAAAGATCACCTTGCTCTCTTACATAGTTTTTTGCTCCATTTGTAGCCATTTTCGATAGGGCAACTAGTTTTTCAGGTACACCGAAAAGTCTCATAGCATATTTCTATTTACTGAATCAAATGCTTGTTTAAAATCGACAAATAAATGATGCATATCACGGTTTATTCATTACTTTTTTCTATTATTTATCTCAACGTAAATATCTGATCAATTGTAGATTTTCCTGATGTGAAACCTGCTTGGTAATCTCCAATTATTTCTTTTGAATAGATTTTTAATCTATCATTTAAAATATTGGCAAATACTTTATATGTTACACTTAATAAAGTAATACCTCTATAATTTGTACACATAAGTTTGTCTCCTTTTTTATGTAGTGGAATTACTATTCCATATCTCCATTCATGTGGCATTTGTACTTTTTGCCAAATACATGTTATTAATTTATAAATCTCTCCGCATAATGCATTTCCACTATTTTTTAATAACTCAGCTTGAATACCATCAATACCACATGCTCTGTTGTTTTTTAACTTTAGAATACTCTGAGACACTTCTTCTTCACTAGGCTCTTCAATATATGGTTCTGCAGTATGGATTTCAACATTTTCATCTTCATTAGTACTAGTGTCAGTTATTGGGTTTAGTAGTTCTTTAAAGTACTCTGCCCATCTTTTTATCACCATTGATTTTTCTTGAATTAGATCACCGTTTTTATCTCTGCATGCGCGAATTGTAGGGTTAAAATCATTCGTAACACATTTTATTTCTTTGTAGAATTTTCTAGCATCTTTTATCTGTCTAAAGTTTTCTACAATTCCTAATTTTTTCTCTAAAAAATCTCTTTTCTTTTTTCTAAATAGATTTTGTGCTATATTTCTTTTACTTCTATATGTTTCTTGATTTGCTCTTGTGTTAATTTGTTAACACAAGTTAATTTGTAGTAAGACGTTCAAGTTCCATTCTTTAATATTTGAAACGTAAGTCTATTGAACAATTTGTTTAGGAACCCTTAAAATTAAACTTGTTCTTCTTTTGTTGTGTAAAATGTATGAATTGTATGAGAAATAAAGTCAAAATCATTACCCTTTACCTGAATATACATAGTTTTTTTTCGAATCAATTTTTAGTTGTTTTTTAAGCCTACAAAATAAGCATTAGATTCTAAAAACTTCATTAATAACCAATAGCACGTTAAGGTTTAACAAGTCGCAGAATCACCTGAAAGAGAAATAACAGTTATTTCATTCTTCTCATTTACTTTAGTTACCATATTTTTAGATTTTATTTCTCAAACTTACCTTTCAAAGTCAAACATCTCGGAACTTTTGTTTCGTAGACAGGTTGAGGGTTGAAAATTTTTAATAAGAGTACATTGCATGACTTTAAAACAAAGCCCAGGCCGTGAATAAAAAAAGCCAAGGCTTTATCGAAAATTTAAAGTTAATTTTTATTTCTGTAGTTTGAACAGCTCTGGAGATACTGCTTGTTCAAATGCCTTAAACAATTTTTTGAACTCTTCGTGTTGCTCTGTATGCAAGCCATTAAATTTTAGACCTAGGATATTGCAATTTAAAAAAAAACAGTGTCAACACGCAAAGAGTTTTGTTGATATTTTTAATTTGAAGATTTTATTTTAAAAATAAATTTAATTTTAGTTTGTTTATTCATTAAAAAAATTAAATTATATTATGCAGATTTGATAATTACAAATTGATACAACAAATCAAAAATTGTTTATTCATCATTTCATTTTTCAAGTTAATAAATACTAATCATGTCATATTTATTTGACATTTTTGAAAAATTTTTTTTAAAAAAAATGGAAAATAGAAAAATATTCCTAAGATCATCTAATTTTTAAAATTCTTTTAATAATATATCTAAAAATTTGAAAAAAAAAATCGATTTTTAAAATGTCAATCTAGTCAAAAGATAAAAGATCATGTTATAAAGTAAACATTACCGCCTACCGGTACTAAAATATATTCTCTTATTATCCAATATTCATTAATTCCACTGGAATATTTATGTTTGTACTATTAATTGATAAACGTGAAGTAAATAACGAATATTAATTGTAAATATTTTGATTTGGGAATTAATAAACAATAAAATGATTTAAAAATCTAATATATAAGTTGCAAAGATAAATATAATTTGAAATTATTTGTAAATAGCAAAATTGTAGAATTACAACTTTAATAAAACAAAATGGAAAATAATTAAAAAATAATTTGATTAAATGAAGTTTAACATTGCCCTAATAAAATATAGGCCAGTCTTAAGACACTAGAACAAATAAGAGCTAGTGTTGTTTAGTTGAACGACATTGTGTTTCTCTATTATTGAACTGGCAACAATGGGTGGTCTGAATAACATTTAAAAGAACACTCAGAGTGAACTTTGTTGAGCGGAATAAATCGGTAAGAGTGAAAACCCAACTTAGCGTGCATACAGATTTTACGTAAAGTAGCTTCTGTCACTCAATCTAATTTTCATAATTAGAGTTTGTAAATGTCAAATTTTTTTTGTTTACAAATAACTTTAATTTTAAAAATAAAAAAATAAGTATGTTTATAAATATTGCGCGTCGTAATTCAAATGATTTTAAATCATTGTACTGATGTCTAATTATATAACAAATTCGCATCGCATCTATCATATTCGCGTCGCAAGTTTTTGGTAATTGCGACGCTCAAAGCAATTTAAATTAATCAAATTTTTTAATTATTATGCGAATTACTAAATAAAATCATTTGTTGTGTACCCTCAGTAACTCAATTTTGAAAATAATTGCGCTGCTAAATTGATAGATGCTATGCGAATTTCTAAGTAAGTAAATTCAATTATGATAATTAGCATATTTTTCCAAAATGTTTTTAAAGTTACTCGTAGTGGTGCTATCTCAAATTTCTAGAAAATTAATTTTTTAAGATATTTGACCAAGGATAACATTTTAGATCCAGCATCTGTTTTTGGTCCAAGCCGATATTTGGCTTTTATCCATTAAACACCATACATTTGCAAAAATTCAACAAAATTTTGTTCTTCTTAAATTAATTTTCTCTATTTAATTCCACCCTCAACTATTATTGAGTCAGTTATCTCATTCACATCAAAATGGAAAGGTCTCTCAAATGTCAAAAAATTCATTCTGAGTGAAGTGTATCGACAAGCTTATCGTCTGTTTTTGTATGCGCCTCGCCAAACTAAATGTTTTCTCAAAAAAGCTATTTACTCAGCTATAAATTTTTATTAACACAGGGGTGTTGCAAGGGTAACCACAGGGCGCAAAGGGTGCATTTCGAAATAATGTTTAGGATTTAGGACTTTATAGGACTTTATAGGTTTAATTCTACCGCGGTACTTACTTAAGTAGTACTTACTAACTTCTAATAGTTCGTCAAATCGTACTTTATGTCATAAGTCAAATCGCTTCCTTATGTCATCAAAAAATTCATCTATGGTACAATTTTACACCAAGCCCCTTGCATATAAATTTCAATTTTGAATTTTTTTCAAAAATGCGATAAAAAAAAATGATTTAAGTAAATTTACTGCATTATATTAAGTAAACATTTAAGTACGCATTTATGGTATGAAATGAAAAGATGTTAAACATGCAGAAACATCAAATAAAGAAAATTTTATGCAAATTTAGAAAATTTTCATTTTATTCTAAGGAAAATTCCAAATCTTTTTTGTTTATTTGTTAAGAAGAAAAAATAAAATGTGAAAATTTTGTGTTTACACTTTTGTCCATGTTCATGTTCATACCTATATACGAGTATATATATATATCTTAAATTGGGTGCTTATTTTTCATATAGTCCTGGAGATTGAGGTTTCATAGGTAATTTTAAGTTACTTTTAAAGTACAGGGGCATCAAATAAGCGTTTATGACTACAATTTGTTAGACTTATTCTGATATTTTCTGCAATCCTGATTGATTGTGATTCAGTTTTGAATCATTTGATCCGAATGAGCGTTATACACTGCATTACTTTCAGAGGTTGTTAAGAGTAATAGTCTGTAGGGAGTCATTTAACTTCTATACAAGAAAGTTTATTCCAAAAATGTTTAATTAACAAATTCGATGTGGATAGATCGTTCTGTAAAATTTTTGAATTAAAACTTCATCGAAATTTTCTTTGAAAAATGACACAATCGCGTATCTATGTTTCTTGTATACTTTCCAAAACTACATTCCATTGCGACTATGTGGGCTTATATTTTAAATATATCATTTTTTTTTATAAACAAATTCAATAGAAGATGAGTGTCCTCACTTATTATGTGGTGTTGAATTGTGAGAGTACGTAAAGTAATGTAATGAGAGTACGTAAACTCATTCATTCATAATACTCGTTTGTTCTTTCAATAGAATCTAACATTAATAGTAGTGAGGATGTTGATGTTAGATAATCTATTTTTGAATCAATTAACCCATCAAGGCATAAGGGTTTTATTTTCATTTTTTCAATTTGTTATCTCTGAATTAAAACTCTTTCGTTTGAATGCTTTTTTAATAAATATTATAAATGCCCCTATTGACTGTATCATTAGACGGAAATTTATTAACGCATTTCGGGATTGTTACAACGGTGATAGAATATATTAGTATACGAATGATCTTGGTTTTTTTTGAACAGAACTAATCTTGTTCAAAAGAATTATGCTAGTTATATTTAATTCAATACGCTGCTATATTTTTACTATTACGCTGCAATACTAAATTTGCCATTACATTTGTGACGCGGAAAGGAAGTGGAATAGAAATAGACTCCAAAGTATGGATCAGATCAGAATCGAAAAGCAAATCGATCTAACTATGTATTACCGTCCGTCCGTCTGCACGATAATACAAGAAATAAAGAAACTATAGGATTCTGAAATTTCACAAATCGTTTTAATACAATAGCCGTCAACGCTATCAACTTCTTCTTTAATATGAGTACCTAACGAAGCTGGGTGGCTGAATTTTTTTCAAAAATAATTTAGTTTTGTGACAAAAGTTTATGCAAAATTTGGGTGGTCTGCCGTAGTGGATTCGATTAGATGTTATAGAACTTGTTTTATATATGAGCCTCTGTACCAAATAAAGTTGGGTGTTTGAAATTTTGTCAATAGTAATTAACTTGAATGGCCAACGTCTAAATAAAATTTCGTCGGTGTAGTGGTGGAGGTTCAAAAAACCACCTTTCAATTTATATTTTCTTTGCTACATAACTGAAAGTCCTGTAAGTTATGTATTTAAAATTTTGCCAAACGTAATTATTGAGATTATATAATGTCTACATTACGGTTTCATTCCAGAGTTGACACAGTCTACTCTACCTCACTCTTCCTCGTTTTTTTTTTTTTAAATTTAAGCACCAATCTCTTATACTATTTATTTAATTTTCTAATATAATATCTTAAAGTTTATTTTTTTTTAGATTTCCTTATAAACTCTAAAAATTGGTTTTTAAAGGAGGTGTATTATATGGAAAACAAATTCATTAGTAGTCGGTAAACTTACGAAGAACAAAAAAAAAAGGACAAATAAGTACCCGTATTATACTTACAGTAATCTATAACATACCTAATAGAAACTAGATGATAAAATATATTTATAATAATAAAAGGACTCATTCAATATGAAATTTGAAATATTTATGAAAAAAAATTTTATTTAAATTTTTTGTTTTTTTTTTTTTTTTGTAAAATTTTAAAATTTTATACGGAAACAAATTTGTAAATCTTCTCTATATTCTATTGGACATTATTTACATATATAAATTTTTTATAGTCTATTAAGTTTTAGATTTTTGTATGTATGTGCATACAATAGGTAGAAATAAATAAAGAATGTCCTTGCAAATAAACTGTGACTGAACTTTAAAAAAAAAAAAAAAACAAAAAAAAAAATTTATAATGCAAACATTAAACTAAATTTTAAGTTAAATATTTTTCTTCTAAGTCCTTCAGAGTGCATATGTATATACAAAAGGTATAAATGTGTATGTAATGTTGTTGAAAATGTATGTTTTTTTTCTTGAATTTTGTGCAAATATATGTTCTAAAATTTTTTGAATAACCTTAAAAAATATAAAAAAAAATCTGCCATCAGCAGTTGTTTTACATTTGGTGGTGTGATATACAATCAAAAGAAATAGGGTCAACATTTTTCAAAAATTGTTATAAATTGAAAGTTTTTAAAAAATTCCTTGTTAAAAGTTGTTTGGCTTAAAGTTTGAATGCAAAATTATTACTTAAAATAGAAATCTCGCATATTTCATAATTTTTATCGGCTTATATTTAGTCATTCGAAAAATTTTGCTACAATTTAAGGGCAAACTGCTTCACTAATTGAAATAATAGTCAACAGATTTTTTTTGTATTTTCATGATATTTAAGTTGAAAAACTGTTATACATCTTCGGTTGAGGCTTAAATATTTTGAGCCAGAAATAAAATGAATTTACATATAAATATAATTAATACTCGGTCGCGGCTCAACCTTTTTGAGTCGACTTAGGTTTTTTTTTCACAAATAGTTTAATTAGAAAAATTCGTTTGCTTTTCTACTCGTTAAAGGTAATTTCAAGTGCGAAAGCAGTTTACTTTATGTCCTTGATTAACTAGGATGAACCTAATATTGAAAAAGAGCACAATTAAAACAATAAGTAGTATAGTTACTTGTAAGTCTCTTCCGTTTCCAGTTTTAAAATACTGTTACTAAACATAGAAGACATTTTCAATTTAATTTGTAACATTATTTTAAAATAATGTTTTCAAAAAACCGTTTTGATGTTATATCTTAGGGATTTTTTTCTCGTTCAATTTTCACCAATATAATATCAGTCCTCTATATGTATAAACAGTACATCTATGTATACATATATGAACAAGGACGAGGTGATCAATTTTTAATAGAAACAATGAAAAACAAAATAATAGCAAATAATTTAAAAATTTTCTCTATGAACCCCTTCGTTTGAATTTTCCAGAAGTGAACTAAGACGTTTAAAAACGAACAACTAACGGAGAAGAATTTCGTAAGAATAACGGTAAATTTTTTTGTTTATTTTATGATTTTTTCTTATTTTTAAGTTTTAATTTTTATTAATTGTATACCATACATATATATGAATTTCCGAACACATATACATACCTACATATGTTTATTTTAAGTATCCGTAAGATTTACAATATATATAACGGAACATTTTAACTAAAAACTAAATATTTATGTGTATTGTAAAATTATCTGTTACTGTGTAAAATGTAAAGATACGAAAGTAAATTTATAAACAAATAACATATTTTACAGTTAAATGTGATACCTTTTCTTAATGGACTGCACATATGTACATAAGAAATAATTTTTTTTCTAAAACATAACTGTCTTTCTTTTGGGACAATCCTTAAATTTCAAGTTTGACCATTTTCTATTGTTAGATAATGAAAGAATTCGAAAAGTTTTTTATTTCTTCATAATTTTTAAAACTTTATTTATCATACAAAGACTTTTAAGGAAACTGTTCAAACTTCAGCGGACAGTAAACGAGTAAGTTTTGCCAGCAAATGATCATATAAATATGAGCTCACTTCTATGTCTCTTGTTAATGGCCAATAATATGAAAACGAATATTTTTAAAATTTTTTGTTCGCTCGCTGTCTACGTGTTCGTGGTCTTAAACATAAAATATCATATAAATTTCGTCGAAATTTCTAATATCCTTTCAATATTGGTTCTTTTAATACTCTTATTCTTTTGTGATGCATGAGGAGAGTCTTAAAAGGGGCGTATAGAAAGGAATCAAATTTCCAACCATAGATTTTATTGGCTCTTCAATAGTATCAACTTACACAAGTTTCATAAAATTATTTTCAGTTTGACATTTTGATTTCACACTATTAAAGACACACTATACACATTCATAAGTGAATAATTCATTTTTTTTTTAAAATAGATCTAATAGTGTGTTTATGTTGAAGCTGCGATAAGTGATAAAAGCGTCGATAAGAGCATAGCTTAGAAAACTATACACATGATTTAAATAAAGGTGCTTATATTGCAGCATCGCCATGATCTTCGATAAACAATATAAATTTTTTACGCTATGTTCTTATTGACGCTCGTATCATCTATCGCAGCTCCAACATTAACGCACTCTATTAGGCGACACATTTTTAAACAGACAAAAGTTAAACTGGATGATTTTTCAAAACTAGGTAAACATAAAATACAAAAAAAAAAAATATTCGAAAAGAATATGAGAACTATTTTGAGTAAAGAATGTATTTATTTTAGAGTTAACATTATTAGTAATACTTATATATATATAAAAAAAAAACAAAAAAATCATCATAAAATACCGTTGATGATATCTTTTGGCTAAATTTGTAAGTATTCTTATAAAAAGAAAGTATACCCAGGAATGAAAATCAAAATTAGAAAATATGACATTATTTTTTATTTTATTATTACTTTGCTGTTGTTTACTAAACATAACCATGTGTTGAATTTCTCAAAGATTTTCAAAAAATAAAAAGTTTTGTAGCTAGTTCCTGTTTTTTCTGTTAGTATCTTCTACATATACACATGTACACTTCTGTATACATTAAATAATAAATTGAACCTTTAAATAATTTATACAAAACAACAAAATAGGAAATGGGTACGTTGGAAGTGTAAGAAGTGCGTTGTATATCTAAAAATGTTATTAGGAGATCAGATAAAATTTCAAAAATAATAATTTAAGAAGGTAGTCTCAAAAAATTTTTAAAAATATTAAAATTATAGGTATACAGTTATTTTAACCCTATCACCAGCAAATTATTATAACACAAACAGTCACATTATGCTTTAAGTTTATAAAAAAAATTATGTATGTATAAATGCATATGTTTGGGCCTCTAAATGGAGGTTTAATTTAAGTTGATGTTACTGCAAAAAGTTAACACAAAAATTACACATGGTGTAAATGTTAATTTTAAAATGTATTAAAGCAATTCTTCTTAAGCGATTTTGCTAGGATTATTCTAGAAATTTTTTAAAGTTCCTGTTATTCACAGAAGCACTAACTAATTTTTAAAATTGGACATAATTTACTTTTTGACAAATCGTAGGACTAACACATGTTACCAAACACCAAGCCTGATAACAGACCCAACTCCATTTTCAAGGTGCTCCAGTTGACAAAATTTGTAGTCAACCGGTCAAACCGCTTCTAATTTAGAATAACGTAAAAATCTGTAAAAAAACCGTTGTGAATCCAAGATTTCTTTCCGTACCAAAAAACCTTTATATTCAAATTTTCATGAAATTGGCTGAGCAGTTTAGGAGTCTATTCGCTACACATAAACAAACTTTCGCTTTTATATATATAGATTACTAATCGTATAAATTTTACAATATTGTTAATACCATCAACTACGGAAATTATATCTATAAATTATAATATTTTATTACTAGAAAATGAAGTGTTTTGGAAATTATATGAAAAAGTAACCCTAAATGTGCATATATAGTTTCACTATGTCCATTCATCTGTCCGACATTTTGCCCTTCCACAGTTTTAAATAAAGAAAAAAAATTTGAAAAAAAGGTGAGTATTGCTAAAAATATTAATATTAGGAAGACCTTTTTTCTGTATCCCCATCCGTTACAAAGTTACAGGCCTCTAAAGTTTGCAAAAGCCATATATTTAAATTGTTATAACAAAAGTTCTATAACGCTAAACGGTAGCTGTTCTTATGAAGTTTGTAGGGTTACTGTTCGGTACTTTAATTTATCGTTATGTGAAACTCAGTTTTTACAAAATTCTTGACTCCTCACATTTTCCAAACAGTTTGAACTAGAAACTTAAATTTTTAGAGGAGTAAGATATTTGTGGGATCTTTATAAGAAAACTTGTTGGTATTTTCATCAATTTTTGAGCTGTCATCCGGTAGGTTCATGTAGTTCATTTAATGAAATTCATTTTAAGACTATACTATTTATGAACAATTTATTAACTACTAATTTACTATCATAATTTGATTTCGTAAATGTGTGTACTATAGTTATGTTATACAAATAGCCTTTGTTATTTTTGTATTTTATATGCAATGTTAATTGCTAGGTTCTGCAACGCGTTTAGCATATACTATTGTCAATACTTTGTATTAATTTACAAGTAATATTCTTTATTTTATTTTTATTATACATTTTTATATATTTTTATCTTGTATATGTGTTCAACTTCTAATTATAACCTGTACAGGAACAGAGCTTGCACTTATTCACTTAATAAATAAATTGCTTACCCAAGCTTTTTTACAATTAAATAATAAAGAAGTAAACTTTAGAACAACTGTCACTGATTTTGTAGCAAAAACAGTGATGGCAAGTGCTAAAATTGGAATCGAAATGTATGATTGAAAGTGAAGCTCTAAAAGTTTATTAAACAATTAATTTTGCATAATTTCATAAACAAAATTTAATACGTAAAACTTTATAGTTTTTTCCGACATAATTTTTGTCAATTTTATAATATTCTATTTTATTATTGTGAGTTTTATTACAAATTATATAAATAAATTAGAAAAATAACTAACTCGCTTTTTATACCCGTGCATACATATATGAACATCGGGTATATTAAAATTACTCCTCCGTTTGTAACGCATCGAAATATAAGAGCTAGATATAGTGTCAAGGGTACGTATCGAATCAGCATCGAAAAGTGAATCGATCTAGCTATGTGTGTCCGTCCGTCCGTCCGTCCGTCCGTCAGCACGATAACTCAAAAACTATAAGAGCTAGAGTTCTGAAACTTTCACAAAGTAATTTTTGGACAATTTGTAGGTTCCCTATTGTTTTTGGTTAAAATCGGAGAAAGGCTTCGGGTAGCTGCCATACAAATTTTTCGATATTTTTTGAGTATTTTTAAAATTAATAACGAAAAAATAGAAACCAAATATAAAAACAAACAAATTGTTGTGTAATTATTAATCGATTCATGGTGTAGTGGTTAGGACATGTTACTTGTAGCAAAAATGTTTCGGTTCGAATTCAGGCTACGGAAATTTTTTTTTTTTTTTTAAATTCATTTTTTTTATCTATTTTTTTTTTAATAAAATATATGTATTTATTTTATGTTTGAAAAAATTTAATTTTATAGAAAATTAGACAGAAGATTCATTTATATTAAAAATTATAAATTTTTTTTAATATTTCTATAAAAAAATTCAAAACTGTTATTTAAAACAAACAATTGATACTATAGCAACTACGATTATTTAAAACTGTTATTTAAAACAAACAATTGATACCATAGTAACTAGAATTATTTAAAAAAAAAAAAAATGAGATAAATAAAAACTCGTTTTGTAAACAAATTATTAATTGTTCTATGGTATAGTGTGTAGGACATGGGACTGGTAGTCAAAATGTTTCGGTTCGATTCCTGGCTGGGGCAAAATTTTTTTTTTTTTAAATTCATCTTAAAATTCTCATTTATAAATTATTTATTTTTTTTAAAACATTTTTAAAAAAATTCAAAACAGTTATTCAAAACAAACAATTGATACCATCGCAACTATAATAATTTAAAAAAAAAATTTAAATGGATATAAAGTCGATGGCTTAGTGGTTAAGACGTCGACATTTTAATTGGAAAGTGTGGGCTCGAATCTCGTTGAGAGCATATTTTTTTTTTTAAATTCATCTTTTTTTTTTAATTAATTTTTTTTTTATTAATTTTTTTTCAATTAAATATAAAAAAACAAATATTTTGAATTTTCTGTCAAACAGTTCAATTGCAATATAAGAATTTCTTATATATTTAATACACGCACGGGTATCTAAAAGTTGACAAGGGCAACTATAATCTTCCTCGTTTATTTTAATTTATAACATTTAAATAAAAATTATTTATTTTTGAATATTAAATAAAATAACATAAAAAAAGACTATTAAAAACTTTTTAAATGTTTCAAACTTCTACAAAATCTCAAAATGAATTTTAATTTTGTATTTTAAATATTATATATATGTGCATATTACTAATAAATATTAATTTAATATTAGGATGTAATAAAAATATTATAAATATTATTTCGTTTTGGAATGAGAACCTATAATTTGCGGAACCACTAAATTTCAACTTGTACATACTGTTAAATAGAATATAAAAATTAATAATATCATTTATGATTGTGGATCCTAACTTTTAGGCTATGTCAACCATAGAAGTCTAAAAAATAAGTAAAAGAGGTTATTTTTCTGTGATGGGTGACGTCATATATAAAGTTAATGAATAATTCTTATAAAAAAATATTAACATTGACCTTGAAGTTTCATTTAGTTCTAGAGTTACAATTAAATCATAATTTAGAATTCAAAAGACAAATGTCATCGAATATTGTCATAAATGTCATAAAAATAAAAATAGTGCAGAATTTATACAATTTTCGTACTTTTAAGTGACTAACAGTAAAAGTAATGTAACACTAACAATATACAGTTATAAATTAATTATTTGTATTCAATAATTCTATTATACTTATACATAAACGTGTATAATATAATATGCTATATTCGGTGGATTGAATTAAGGCCCTGTGAAATAAAGCTCCTGGGGTTTTATATCTCTTTTGAGTCCTATTTACAAATCCATTCATAGGGACTTTTTAATAAAACCTTAAGTCCTATATAAAATAATGTATTAAACTATATTATTAAAGTTGTATTAGCTATTGAATTAGTTATGTTTTTTAGTATTTTTAACTCAGATATTGAGATAATTTGGTAAATAATATCTTAAATATATATCATTAATAATCATACACATTAGTGTCGCGAAGTGCTCGAAAATCGTCTTCAAACTATGTTATTTATAAAAAAATAATTGAGTCGCGACTAGCA